>CAJVSB020000004.1:0-103459 GCA_911865555.2 Thlaspi arvense | reverse complement strand
AGCACATTTAAATTCAATTAAATAAAAACTAACCTGAGAAGGCTGCTTTTAATTTAGTTGAATTTAGAATAGTTAATTGATCCTAAAATATGGACTTTTATATATATATATATATATATTTTGGAATCTCATCAACATAAAAATTCTAGAAAAATCCTCAAATATTAGATTCATGATAAAAAGCAAGACTGAGCAATGTAAGTGAAATGCCCCTAAAACTCTCCATTAGTTGGATCTCCTCTTAATTAAAGTGTCATTATCTGGTTTCCTCATTTATTTTAGTTAATTCATTAGTTTTAGTTGCATAAATTTTCTGAAAATTTTCAACAATTTTAAATCCCAACTAATATTGCATAGTTGAATTGAATTTTGAATTTTTTTAAAAAAAAATATCCTCAAGGGAACGATACTGATATATCACTATATTACTTGTACAACTAGTTCACTTGCTAGTGGCTCTAGCCTCACATCAGAAGCAAATACAAAATACAGAAAATTCTATAGCAAAAATACTGAAAATTCTAGAAAAACACAAGAAATTACCTTGCTTCCTTGTTTTTCCTCTTCTTCTTTTCTTTCTCTTTATTTACTTCGTCTTCCTATTTTTCATGCAGGAACTAGATCCTTCTATAGGGGGTTTTATACCCTTGTAACGTGGTGAAAGAATGGGCACACAAACCCCCCCCACCAATGAAAGGTCCAAATGCCTTTATTTAATATTGATTTCTTCTTCGTCCTTTAGCTTCTTTTCCCTTTTCTAACCCTAAACAACTAAACTAATACCCTCCTTCTCTCTGTTGACTTAGGGTTTAGGCTAAATAAAACCATAATTAAAATTTTTCTAAATTTATTTAATTAACTTCTAGAATTATTTTTATTGTTATGTTTCCAAACCTAGGTTTTTCTTCTAAACTATTCCTTTTCTGTAAATTCCAACTCCACTATCACCTTAAATTCATTCCTTAATGTCTCCCAAGACTTCCTAAATTACTTCTAGGGTTGTCAACAAAAAAATAAAATTATCTCCCTTATGTTTAATTTAGGGACAAACCTGCAAAAATTTTAACTATATGCATGAAAATCCTTAAGGATGCATTTGCTCAAAAATTTATGCATGCATGAAAATCTATAAAAATGCATATGTGAAGATTATACATGCCATGTTGGTTTGGAGTGTCACCAATTCTATCCCCTTAAGAATTTCGTCTTGAAATTCAATTACTTGTTGTATCTAGAATAGGTGGGGGTATTTGCCCTCATGTCTCCTTCTTTTCCCATGTTATCTCCTCTCTACCCTAACTCCTCCATAAAACCTTCACCAAGTCACTTGCTTGGATCTCAGCTACTTAACCTCGTCAAAAAACTTGAATGAGCTTGCAATATAAGATAGGTCTTTCTTTATTTCTAGTGGTGAGGAATGAATAAATGAGTGGGATTTGGCACATATTTCCTCAACACGGAGATGTGGAAGACGTTATGTATTTGTGATAAGTCTAGTGGTAACACCAATTTGTAGGCAACTGGTCCCACCCTCTCTATAATCTCATATTGTCCAATGTATCTAAGAGTCAGTTTGTGTTTCTTTCCAAACCATAGCACTCCTTTCCGTGGCGATACCTTTGGAAATTATTGTCTCCACATTGAAGCTCACATCTTTATGTTTCAAGTCCGAATAGCTTTTTGTTGATCCTGTGCTATCTTTACTCTATCTTTAATAATCTTAATCTGATCAACTATAATCTAAACAATCTCAGGACCAAAGAGTTTTCGCTCACCTTCTTCATCCTAGCATATTAGTGTTCTACATTTCCTTGCATACAAGGCCTCATTTGGAGCCATGCCTATGCTAAAGTGGAAGCTACTATTATATGCGAACTCTACCAAGGCAAATACTCATCTTAACTGCCTAAAACTCTAATACACAACCATGTAACATGTTTTCCAAGGTCTAAATTATTCTCTCTGATTGCCTGTCTATTTATGGGTGAAATGATTGCTAAAATGTAGCTTTGTGCCCAAGACTTTTTGCAGACTAGCCCAGAATATAGAGTAAATCTCGGATCCCTGTCTGATACAATAGATATTGACACCCCATGTCTACTAACAATATCATTCACATATAGTTTAGCTAGTCTATCAAAGAGAAAGGACTTTTAATTAGAATGAAGTGTGCTGATTTGATCAGTCTATCCACTATGACCCATATAACATTGTCCTTCTTCGAGTAAGTGGCAAACCTTTACAAAATCTATTGTTATATGCTTCCACTTCCACTCAGGAATAGATAGTGGTTGCAATCTATCCACTAGACCTTGATGCTCTACCTTTATTACTGACATGTTAAGTATCTAGAACAAACTTTACTATGTCCTTCATCCCAGGCCACCAGTTTAAGATCTCCCTTGAGGTACACAAACCCTATCTCTGAGCATCAATGTACCATCCTCCCTCAATCTACAATCACCTTCTATCCCATTCTTCACTTTTTTTATTCTCTTTACTAGCTAAGCATCTAGCATCTGTGTCTCTTTAATTTGAGTAGTCAACAAGTCGCAAGAAACTCGTTACCTGTATAACATTAGTAGGTGGCTCCAATTGTACAATCGCCTAAATTTTCTAAGGATCCACCAATACCCTTCTACTAAGATGATATGCCCACAAATACTACTCTATCAAGCCAAAACTCACTCTTACTCAACTTATCGTACAATAGTTTCTCTTGTAATGTCTGTAAAGCAATCTCTAATGCTCCATTGCGCGGTCTCATCTTGAGAATAAATTGATATGTCATCTATGAACACTACTATAAACTGATCCAAGTATGGCTGGAACACCCTATTCATCAAATTCTTAAATATTGCTAGAGTATTAGGAAGGATATAGCATTACTAAAAACTTGTAATGTTTATATCGAGTCCTGAAAGCAATCTTGGGCACATCTTCTACCTTAATCTGCAACTGATGGTATTCTAATCGTAAGTTAATCTTAGAAAATACGTTGGCACCTATAACTGATCAAACAAGTTATCGATCTAGGATAATGGGTATTTGTTCTTAGTTGTCACCTTATTCAATTGCCTGTAGTCAATACACAACTTAAAGTGTTGTCTTCTTTGTCACAAACAAACCAGCTCAATACTAAACTCCACTTCTCATTTGATGGCAATCTAGGCAAACTCATCTGGAAACATATTTGGAAACTCGTTAACCATAAGTATATCTACCAAGTCAGGAGTCTTCTTTTCTATATCCTTTGCACAAACTAAGTAAGCCTTGCATCCTTTCTTGAGTAGTCTGGCGACAGTCAATGCCAAAATTATGCAAGATAGCAATATGCGTCTCTGCCCCACAAAAACATAATTCTCTACCATCAAGTAACTGAAATACAGCTTCTTTCTTGAAGCAATCTGCTCTGGCCTCATAGGTTGTCAACTAGTCCATCCCTAAGATAATATCCATATCATGCACATCTAGGGGAATCAAATCTCTAGCCAACTCTACACTATTTATACACAACTTATAATCTCTATAAAACCTACTCTACTATAAAAGTCTTCCCCACTAGTGTTAATATATATACACACTGCTTTAGCTCACCCAATCGCATCCCGGTCTCCTTGCAACTACTCATGAAATAAATGAATATGTAGATCCTAGTCTATCAATGTATATACATACTGATCATGCATAGTTAATACACCAATGATTATTTTTGGAGCTACTTTGGCCTCCTATCTAGTCATCACGAATGCTCACACCTTAGGCCTCTGTCTACTCTTGAAAGCTCCTAATCTACTAGGTTGAGCTCTAGCCTCCATGGTTTGCATCCTATATGAAGTACTCTACAAAGGAGGACCACAATGCTCGACAATACCTACAGCAATCCCTCTTTATGTGACTAGTCAAGCCACACTCTGGTAACACACTCTAGTGCCTCTCATGGCTCCTAGCCCTTTTAGCCTAATATACTAAATGAAGAACCAAATGCACCATTATTGTAAAAAGGAAGATGGAGGAAAAATTTCTCCATATGACAAAGTGTAAGTACAATTCTTTTGTAACATTCAAAACCAAGTTTAGAATGCATAACATTAGCATATGGCAAGCATAACACTAGCATGTGCATCAATGACGTAAATTTCAAGCATTTGACCATTACATTTATGTTAGGAGTAAATTTAAATTAAGAGAAATTATTTATCTTCTTGTCCACAATCCTAAGAAAGGAAAAAGGAACTTTAGAAGAGTTTAAGGGATTAAGAAAAGTATGAAGAAAAGTGGCAAAAATGATTAGAAGAAAGAGGGTAAAAACTCAAAGGAAAAGATAGAAGGTGAAAAATAATTATGGAGGAAGGTAGTTAAATAAGTCTAGTGAGATTTATTTGTAATCTAACTCTAGTTTGAATTTTTATTTGAAAGGATAAGGAAGGGAAAATGAGAAGGTATTAAGGAAATGAACACAAAGTAGTGGCGGAAAGAGATTGAAAGAAAGATGAAAATTTAGGGCAAAAACATAGAATTCAAGTACTGCAGTGAAAATTTTTTAAGTAATGGGATTCATGAGGATAATTAAGGAGTTAATCATAATTTTAGAGAAGTGGATTAAAGGGTTAAGAGGTGCTAAGAGGTATTAAAATATGAGATTTATATGATAATAGAAGAAACTAGAAAGAAAAATGATGGCTTGAAGAGAAACATAACTTGTGCAACTAATATTAAAATTTATAATTATAAAACTTAAATAAATAAAATTAGGAAAATTTACTAGTGATTTAATTTGTCTAAACCTTAAATCCAGAGGGATAAGAAGGGCATTAGAATAGTTGTTTAGGGTTAAAAGTGGAATAGAAATTCAAAAAGGCAAGAAAGGAAGATTAAGTCTAAGAGAAGGGGCAATTAGGTCTTTCCACAAAGGGCTATACCTAAAGGAGGTATATAGACCCTTAAAGGCTCTAGAAGTCATGCAAGCCAAGAGAAGAGAAGAGAGGAAGAAGGGAGAAAAAAGAAGGAAGAAGAAAAGAGAAGGAAGGCAAGGAAAAAACCTAGAAACTTCAAAAATTTCTTGAGATTTTGTGAGATTCTTGCATATCTTAGCTTTGCTTCCAATTTTATCTCATTTAATTGGCTTGAAATCATGTTTTGAAACTATTGCTAGTATGCTCAAATTCTGGTAAAAAACCAACCCCATGAAGAAGAAGAAGTTGTATAACTTTGTTGCTTTTTAAGGAAACTTATTGAGAACTTTGTTATGCTTTGGAAAATTTTGTATTTCTATGTTGAATTGCGAGTTTTGATGGTGTTTATGAGGCTAGAAATAGGGAAGAAGTAGGGGAGGTTGTGTTTGAATGGAGAAGGGGAGTTGTATTTGAATGGAGAAGGGGGAGCTAAGACAAGAAAGATGAAGAAACGAAGCTTAAGATTGAAGTGGGGAAGGTGAGAATGAGCAGAAAAACTTTTTACAACAACACCATGTTGGGGTCAAAAATTTCAGGGGCTAGAATGAGCTTAAAGACAAGTCTAATAAGGAGTTTAAGTGATGGTTAAATCAACTTAGGAAGAAAAGCTAGGAAGAAGGACACCAATTGGGCTCAAACTGCCTAAAACTTGGCTAAAGAAGTGGTGATGAAGTGCAAGTTTGCAACAAAAAATTCTTGCAACCAAAGCCTTTTGACCGAAACCTTAGGGGGAATAGAACTAAGTTCTAAACCAAGGTAAATGAGCGGCTTGAAGGATGGCCAAATTAACTTGGCAAGGGGGAGTTAGAAAAGTCCCAAATTGACCTAAAAAACTCAATATACCAAATTAAGGAAATTTTGCTATGTATGCAGGAAAATGCAAGCAAAAAAATTCTGATTTAAGAGGATGGTTTAAGGAAGTTTAAAATGTCATAAAGGACATGAAATAAGGTAGAAACAAAGGCCA
The DNA here is from genome assembly GCA_911865555.2 of Thlaspi arvense. Classification (NCBI taxonomy): domain Eukaryota; kingdom Viridiplantae; phylum Streptophyta; class Magnoliopsida; order Brassicales; family Brassicaceae; genus Thlaspi; species Thlaspi arvense. The sequence goes on along the minus strand of CAJVSB020000004.1, from coordinate 97,537 downwards.
AAGAGAAGCCAAAATATAGACATGAGTTTAAGGAAGAAATAAAGGCTAAAGGTAAAATACTTCAAAATTAAGCGTCCTAAATAAGTATTGGAATTTTCTAGCAAATTAAGGGTTTGGAGAAATAACTTTAAGGCCTTTAAATAGCACTCAATGGAGTAGAGACATAAGTATAGTAAAGGTAATGAAGAGTTGAAAGGGTGGTTCCTAAGAAAGAGAAGGTAGTGATTAGAGAAAATTTGATTTTGAGGAACATAATTAGGTAAATCAATTAAAAAGAAAAAGGGATATGAGCTAAAAATTTAATGTTTTTTTAGAGGAGATTGAGCTTAGGGAGACCAACATTAATGGTATTGGAATTCACCTAAAAAGGATTTTTAAAGTAGTTAAGATATAAATAAGATAAATGTAAGTTAAACCTAAATTTCAGTTCATAAGTGGATGCTGAAAATTTTAACAACTTAAGAAGATTTGAGGAATGAGTTTTTAAGCTCAAAAAAGGACATCTTAGAGATCTGAAATTTGATCAAAATTGAGCTAATAAGGGGTTTAAGGGAGGGCCTTAAGAGACGAGAAGTTAGAAAAGCAATTTGGAAATATTACTAAATAAATTAGATTGGTGTGCAAGGTATAGTGCCAGAAATTTTCTGCAATTTATGGAGACCTTTGGGATGACTTCTGGGTCTCTAATGAGCACTTAATGGAGTTGGAACATAAGTATAGCTAAGGCTAATATAGGGGTAAAATTATGGTTTTCAAGGAAATAAGAAATAAATTATTAGAACGGAATTGTTATATAAATTAAGCAAGGGGAAAATACATAGAAGTGAAGAAAGGAAGAAAATTAGTTAGTTAAGTAATTTAAGAATTTAGCATGCATTTCTCTCATCTATCCATGATAGTTACTCACCTCCACATACACCCCACCTGTAGGAAAGAGACACAAGCATGAGCAGATCTTGAGCAATCCATTTCAAGAGTGCAGTAATGGGCTATACACTAGGTGAGTGACATACTCTCTAATCTTAGAATTTTCAAATTCATGTTTTTATGATAAAAATAAAATATTTTCCATGAAATGGATGTATTTTAGTATCAATTTTGAAAATAGAGTGCCTATGTTCTGATTTCCAATCAATACATGTGATTTTATGATTTGTTGAGTTTATGATGCTTGGGTGTTTCAGCACCCAGACTAGAGAAGTCAAGTAGCTATTTGAGGCAGGTGGCAATTCTACATGCACCGCAGTATATGATAATAATTTTAGACCTAATGGGATCTTAGACGCCAAATGTTTTTTAGTTTAGCCATGGAGTGGTGACCCATAGAGCAAATAACTCTGCATTGTAGCGCCCGGCATGTTATGATATTTTTATGTTTTACTGCCCTCGAACATTATTGGTAGCATACACTTGATTAGATATATATATCCTAGACAATATATGATTATGATATTTAAATTTTTATATTTTTTCATGTTTCAGCTAAGCTTGATGCTACAGTATATTATTTTCATTGATTTTGCAATTTTGTGTTTACAGTGATTAGATATTTCCATGCATATTGTTAACCATATAATTATCATGAAAACTCTATATTTCCACTAAGATTAATTTGTATACCATTCACCAGGACAATTATCTCAGCACTCTTTCCCCCATGCAGAGACCAAGAGGTTTTAGCTCATGGCTATAGCATCTACATCACAACATCAACATTCCATGTACATTAGTGGAGGTTGGGCTAGCAAATGTCTTGTATCTTTTAGCGGTAAAGTGAGAAATATGTATTTCGTGGACAATTTGTAGATGAGAGTAAATTGTAATATTAAGACTACACCACCAACTTAGAAAATTTTGCAGAGTTAGTGAAATAAATTTTACAACTTGCGTATGATCATCCAATATATGGATATATGAATTTCATCATGTAGCAGGTATCCTAGATTACACAAATATGACAAATTGTACCAATGAAACTAGTCACGATAGGGGTTATAAGACTGGCATTTTTTTCGTTGTCTTTAGGAATAAAAGGTGTTAGCTACTATCCCGCTATCATGCTTTACTTAGTCAAATAGAAGGAGCGGAGGTTGACAGTTAAAGGGGCTTTAGAGCACAAGTATAGGAAGTGTTAAGACCTAAGGCTGGAAAGAGTGGGAGGTCTAGGATCATGCATAGCATATGCATAAATGGTTGTATTTTATCTTGAGTTGATTGTGAATATTGGAGGAATATGGTATAGACTATGCAAGGAAGAGATAAGTAGTCAAGAGAAAGGGGATCTAGTCAACCTCCTAACTAGGCATACAATATCACATGTACCACAAACGAAATAGGTAGTAGTATTGTATTTATACAAGATCATGCATGAATTCTAAGACTTAGCTCCATCGTTATTCTTTGATTCTTATAGGTTGTGAACAGGTTAGCTTGAGTTATGATGAAATATGAGATGAAGTGAGGAATCTTGAGGATTATAAGGTTAATAGCATTACTAATCTATTAAAGATTGAAAGATAGTTTAAAGGATGGAAAGAATTCTTTGGGGGTAAATAGGAAAAAGTTAGAAAGACTTTAAAGGATGGAATGTAAGTTAATAGTTCGAGGATAATTATGTTTATGGGTATATGTTCAATTGGTTGGTGAGGTGGGAATTAGGGTATTAAAGTTTACAGATTTGACCTTGATATAGACTTTGAAAATTATTTTATTTGGGAGTTAAGGAATTTTAGTAAATAAACTAGGGCTTGAATTGGTAACTATAAAGAGAAAATCTTAGCATTGTTAAAAAGTATGAGCCCAAACTAGGGATTAGTTATTTAGGATAAGTTAGAGACAAGTACAGCATTGTGACTTTAGATGACATGTTTGATCTTGGAAGTATTAAATTTTAAAAATGCATTGGCAACGAATAACCATAAATAGAAAAACTTGGTTAGATTGAAGAATTGGAAATAATAATCTTAATAAACAGCAAAGGATTTGAAAGGTATAGTTTCCTGTATGTATAATGAAATAATGATAGAATGATTTGAATGTGACTTATAAACATGAGTTTTACATAAAAACTGGATAGATTTGGGCTTGGAGGATTTTAGAAACATCTAAATTTTTAAAATATGACTATTAGTGATGCAAAAGTTATTTTGGGAGATTTTTAGGATTATTTGGAACTTTCTTGAATTGAATGTTTCAAGTGAGCTTGAGCTAAAGTGATTGGAAGTTCTTAAAATTTGAATGGGTTGGTGGTTCAACATCTATTTTGGGGAGATCCTTGGAATAATTAGAAATTTTTTGAATGGATTGTTTCAGGCAAATTTAAGATAAGGATTAGGAGTTCTTCTGGAATGAAATTTGCTTGATGATTAATTATTTGACTTAAGGTTGCTGAAGTGGGTAGAAGACTAGGCTACATGGCAAGGGGGTTTAAGAGGAGAAAAAAACGTAGCATTTGGGGAGGCATCTCCCTCCCCCTTTCAGAGAGAGACTGTCTACAGCAGTTTGGCTCAACCAAAGGGAGAAGAGAACAAACAACAAAAGAGTACTTGAGCTACAACTTTAGCAGCAATGGAAGAGGGGAAACATAGGCTCTGTTGAGTTTTCTTCTTCTTTTATTTTCTAATATTATTAGTTATCAATCCTAAAACTACGTGTATTAAGCTATATTACTTATATTGTGCATGAACATGGGGTCAACTTCATTGTTAGGGGATGATGTAGCTGCAACCTCTTGCTTATGTTAATGATTTGAACCATTTTATGAGAAATTAGAATTTTTGCAGATTGCATGCTTGTGTGCTAAATGTGTTAATGTTGATTGGTTGTCGTCTGGCAAGGGTGGCTAAGTGATTTTCAAATTAAATAACAAAACTGATTTGTTAATCACCTATTGGAACCTAGGGTTCCCATTTGATTTTATGTTGCAATACTTAACGTTTTTCTACATTTAATTGAGCATTTTGATTAGTGATCGTCCAGTAGGAGTAAGCTAATCTAATTCAGTTCAATGGTTGTTCTGTAGGAGTAAATTGAGCCAATAAAATATGTAGAATTGATATTTGAAAGTAACTTTTACAATAGTCAAAGTAACACAAAACACAACCTAGGTTAAGTAGTTAGGTTTAATGTCGAGCTTAGTTTGTGTGATCTATTTATGTAGTCTAGTCATATGCCTAATAGTAAAGGGTTTCACCAAGCATAATGCATATTGGAATTGGTTAGATAGGGCAAGGCTCGGTAGATAATTACTAGTCTATTCAGTTATAAGATAGTTTAATCAATCCGATATGAAAGTTAAAATTTAGGAAATTTTACCATCTTATGAGACTCATATCTTATAAATTGATTCATAATCCAGAATATAATTGGATTCGTGTAGGTTACATCATTTCCCATAATAGTTGCTTCTTTATCATCTTCTTCTTTGTTGTCATTAAATAGATAATTTAGCTTAGCTGATAATTTGTTAGAATTTTCATTCTCTTTAAAATTGAATTTTCCAATTAACACAAAAAGTTGAGTTGAAATAATTTAAATAGAATTCTTGTAGGATTGATACTTTACTCACACTCTATTACTTATAATGGCTAATGTACTTGCTAGGAGAGTGTGCTAGGCATGCAACAACTTTTTGGCGCCGTTGCGGGGGATAGTTTGCACATTCATGTCATTTTAATTTGACTTGTTAAATTGGGACTTGTTTTATTTTTGTTTTCTTGTTTTTATTTTGTTTAGTGATAGGTCAATTGTGTTTTCCAGTTTGCATGCAATATGTTTTTCAATTTTCATTTGCATTATCCTTTTTAATTTAGAGAGAGAGAGAGAGAGAGAGAGAGACTCAACATCCTAAATTCATGGCTTTTAAAGGAGATTTTGAGTAGGGATCTTTTATGGTGGACCTTTTTTCAGTGCTTGGAACTCAATTGGAGGAGTTGAACATGAAGATTGATAGCTTAAAACTAGTCCAACCAATGCAAATCTATGATTAGTATGGTGAAAATCACCTAAGCTTTGAAAGTCACGTAGGTAACTATGGTTCTTATCCTCTTGAGGATTTTGACTTTGGTTTTTATGATGCTTTTCACAACAATGACTCATATAGCAGCTCCTATCATCCTGGCTGGGGAAATTGATCAGACTTTTTATGGATCAAAATGCAACACAACATACACTAGGATTTCATCCTTATCAAGACCAAGAGTATCATGAAAAAGTAAATCTACGCTTGGAGGAGATAATGACCAACAATCAAGAAGCCTCAATCCAAAATCTAGAAGTTCAAATAAGGCAGCTTATTGTCATAATTTCAGAGGAAATGCTTCAACCATGTATTCTAGATGATGCTGCTCCAAAACCAACTAGAAAAGAGAAGGATGCTTCTATAGATGAGGAAAAGATGATCAAGCTATCAGCAAAAGAGAAGTACACCCCTTTAGTTTCAAAACTAGAACATAAATTTGTAGATTCAGCACCAGAGACGAAGCATAATTCTGAAGAACTCGAAATTCTACAACATTCAAATTCAGAGGAAAACAACAATTCCAATGAAAAGAAGGATAACATTGCACCAGATTTAGCTCCTAAAAATTTTAAAAAACAGAAGGGCAATGCTGAATGTTTAGAATCACTTCACATGCCTACTGATTCAGAAAATAACCAAAATAGAACTTAAGCAATTCTAAATATTTCAACCTGAAGTTTTAGAGGCAAGATCTAGCTGAATAGAAGAACAAGCTGAAGAGGAGAACAAGCTGAGATCTACACGTACATCAGGTTTAGAAATAGAAAATAGGAGCAGAATTGCTAAAGATTTGCTAAATGTAGAGGAGCATGAGCTTACAATTTCAAAGATGATCTAGCTTATAGAACAAGCTAGGGATGTTCCAAAGCAACCAATGAGCAACTCTGGGGATAAGGAAGAAGCATCTCCTAGCTTGGCCAAATTAGCACTTGCAAATTCAACAAACACAGAGATGAGCATTGCAGAGTGTTTTATACTATTAATTCGAATTTTATGAAATGGATTTCCAAAAAGTATTTGTTACGATACTCGTCTCAACATTTTTAGAATATTTATTATTGCTTGAGTTTCACAACTTATCTTCCTCTAGGTCTAGTTTCGCCTACTTGATAAAGAAGTCTCATAACGCTTGAACACATGTTTGGGCATCCATTTTGATGTCTTTATATTATTATATTATGGTAGTTTAGAGTCAACGAATTATTAAAATTGCTCCATTTGTCTACAGATTGAATCTCCCTTCTATGCATTCTTGGATAGTGTGTTTGTTATATTATTATTATTTCTATTTTAGTTAATTGCTAGTTTATATAAGCAAGTTATGTTGAGTATTGTCAAATCTTACTCTATCAATTATAAACTGTCTAGGGTCCCTATTAAGACTTTATAAATTGTGATTTTGATAAGTTAAAAATTTGTCATATATCTAATTTTTTAGAAGAGGGTCTGCCAAAATTTTCGAAGAATCTAAAACTTAGAAATATCTTAGTGGTGACTCTTAGGGCTGATTAGGACAGATAAGTTTACTTTAGTACCGATCAGGTACCTCTCTTTTGAATCGTGACACCTTACTTCAATGCCCTTCATCTCTGTATGCTCATTCTAACTAGATGGGAATAACTGAAATCCACCCCTGTATGCCCTTCATTTTGACCAAAATTCCCCCTTGTATGCCCCTCGTTCTAACTGAGAATCTACCCCTATTCAATCAAATTTTTTGTTTGTTGTGTTTACCACATCTGTTCACCTCCAAGCCTTCCGATTGAACAATAAGGCAAATGATTTTGGGCTTCAAAGATGAGTCGGATGATTTCTATGTTCCTGCTATGGTTAGAAAGGGCAAATCGACCTCTTCTCTTTTTGCCGTGGTCAGTAGAGGCAAACCGGCCTCTCCTCTTTTCACCATGGTCGATAGAGGCAAACTTACCTCTCCTCTTTCTGCCATGGTTGGCAGAGGGTCATAGGCCTCTGTTGAGTCTCTTCTTCCCGCCAATTGAGCACTCGTCTTCCCTTCTGGTGGCAGAGGCAAACTGGCCTCTCCTCGTCCCGCTATGATCGGTGGAGAGAGATCGACTTCCACCTCTCCTTTTCCCACCGATCGGGCACTCATCTTTTCATTGTGGTCAACTGAGGCAAACTAGCCCCAGCTCCTAAAGCAATAGGTATATAACAAAGGAGAGTATCTTGGAATATTGAAAAAATATACAAAGATAAAAGTGTCAAATATGAATTTAAACAATTTTAATTTATTTATAAAAATACCATTAAAGTTAAAAACCCTTTCCCCTTACTTCTGACTCTTCATTAATCAAAGTTTTTTTAAAAAATATTGAAGCTGAAAGTACATTTATAAATAATTTTAAATACTCTTCAATCATTAAAAAACTAATAAACACTTTAAAAAGTACGTGCAAATTACACCTAAGTCTTGCTGTCTGGACTCGTCAACCGGCGGATCAACCCCTAAGTCTTGCTGTCTAGACTTCGACACGCGGATTACTTGACTTTATTGCGAGTCAACACGTGGATTACCTCGATGGTTGGGCCAATGGACGTACAGAGAGATTCACGATTCTGGTAGCAGGAACAACAATGGAGCGGGCTGTGGAGAAACTCATAGAAGCAGCACACGCTGGCAACACAGAATTGTTGCTGGAGCTACATCGACATCATCCACTGCTTCTTGACAGAATCATCGTTGGTTGTTTGGCGAGACGCCTCTGCACGTAGCAGCACTGCTCGGGCATTGCGAGTTCGCCAAAGTGGTTGTCGGTCTAAAGCCAGAGCTAGCCAAAGCTTTAGATTCAAGTGGGTCGTCGCCTCTTCATTTGGCATCTGCCAAAGGGTATATCCAGATTGTGCATGATTTGGTCTTGTCCAAGCCTGAGATGTGCTCGGTTCTGAATCGGGATGGTTTAAACCCGCTCCATCTTGTAGCCATCAAGGGTAATTTAGAGGTTTTGAAAGAGTTGGCCGAACCAGGCCGGAAGCGGCTCGGGCCTCTTCGGCCCAGGGGGAAACCATCACACACCTGTGCGTCAAGTATTTTCAGATGGAGGCCCTAAAGCTATTATTGGGGACAGAGAGCACGGCTCTGGCGTGTATGGGCGTGCAGGATCTGATCAATGCTAGAGATGAATACGGCAACACCATATTGCATATAGCTGTTGCAGATAAACAAATCGAGGTATTTTGTCATTTATCTCTTTCTTTTAAATATATTATTTTCTATTAATAGATTTCAATTCTAGACTATTATTCGTTTCGAAAGTAGTCATACTATTTTCTTATGTATTTATTTTATGGGTGAATCTCGAAACACAGCATCGGTATGTTTGCATTTAATATTACGCAGTGGGAATTCGAGAGCAAAAACTTCAAATACTTCTTCTTTATCATGTAAAAAAGAATTCTTGAAAAGTAAAGCCAACTGGGTTGTGATCTTGCTTGTAAATGGAATCGTGTGTACCTATTTATTTTGTCCATAAACGTTGGATATTTATCTATTTATCAAAGCCAAACGGGATCTTACTTTGAAAAAACATAGGCGCACCGCCACACGTGCATAGCTGGCGAAAAAGAATTACGAATATAAAATAAAACGTGTATTCAAATGAGAAACCGTATTTATATAAATAGATTTTTCTATACAATCTTTTATTTTGCAAATTATTGATGATTTGCAGACTGTGAGGCATCTTCTTAAAACTGGTAAAGTGGATGTAAATGCACAAAATGCATATGGATACACGGCGTAGGACATTCTAGCTCAAAGTAGAAGAGATGTGCTAGATTGGGACATTGGAAATTCTCTCCAAGAAGCTGGAGACTTGAAGGGATGTGCTGTTACTGGCTTACCTTCTGTCATAAGTTCAAATTTCCCAACCCACACGACTGCTCACTGTCAGGCTAGAACATCATCATTTGATGACAAAAATCCACAAATGCCCTCATTTCTATGGGCTGAAAAAAATTCAAAAGCTAAACAAGGGGATAATGAGTCCCACGGACAACTCAATCAAGGCAAGTGGTTGGCCAAGAAAACAGATGCGCTGATGGCTATGGCATCGCTTGTGGCAACAATGGCTTTCCAGGCAGGGGTGAACCCTCCTGGCGGAGTCTGGCAAGAAAATATACCTGGACAATATAATGCAGGGGAAGCTGTTGTTGCTTTTAAGTATCCAGGAATCTACAAATATTACCTTTCTGCCAACGCTATTGGTTTTTTTTTCTTCACTTAGCGCAATCCTGTTTCTTATTAGCGGACTACCCTTAAAGCGCAAAATATTCATGTGGGGTTTAATGATGATTATGTGGTTGGCGATTACGTTCATGGCATATTGTTATACCTTCTCTATTATTGCGGTGACTCCAAAGAAGAGTAGAGTGCCACTACGTCACACAATGAATGTCGCAGTTCCAGTGTGGTGCGGTGTGATGGCACTGCTTCTTCTTAGGCACAATTTGCCCTTGTCAAAAAATTGGTCGAAAAAGAAATATAGACATTAGGAAACAAAGTGGAAAGAGTTTAAATCCTGGGGAGGTAAACCGAGCCAATGGCAATCCGGCCTAGATCTTAATATATTCGCTGAGCGGGATCAAGATAATCCAATGGCAACACTGGTTAGTATTTATATTTGTCAAGGTTATGCATCATTTAGGTTAAATTATGGCCATTCGCAAGATCTAAGTATTGTGCAAGCTTGTTATAGCCTTCCTGTTTCAGTTGTTCACAATAAAAATTGAATGCAGATGTAGGTTAATAAATTTGTACTTTGTTGTTTTCCAAGTTTTTCATTGACAGCAGCATATTGGGATTCCATCCAAGGTGAAAATTGGAACTTACCGAGCCGCGATGGTAGAACTGTTTCGTAACATTGCTGAATGATGAGTGTTGTATGCAGTGGAAAGAAGTTCTAAAATCCCAAGAACAATTTTAGATTTGCATAAATACAAAAAATGTAAGACCTAAATAGAAATGCATAAGATTGGGTCTTAAACCTCTTTTTTTTTTTCCCGGCACGTAGTATACAAAATCTAGAAGCATACTTGAGAGCTCTAATGCAAAGGTTCATTTGAGTGCTTCCATACGAAATTGACAAACACTCAAATATCTTCAGATTGCCCCAGGCAGGCACAAGAAAGACCGTCTTATATGTAACCCTAGTGGTGTTTAAGTAGGAGAGAGAGAGATGGGAACAGAGAGAGAGAGAGAGAGAGAGGAGAGAGAGAGAGAGAGAGAGAGAGAGAGAGAGATGGCCAACAACTTTGAGGAGTCTTTTTGGCCAGGGTGTTCTTGGATTGGTTTAGTTTTGTTTGGTACTCAAATTCAAATTAAATCATATTTCACGATTTGTTATTTTTAGAAATTAAATAAAACCGCGATTTATGATTAGTTCAGTTAGGGCTGTCAATGGGTTGAATTTTAATCCAAATCCGATCCGAATTTTAGACTGTTTAACCAATTAAAATGTCCGATGGATTAAATCCGATTATAAATATCCGTAATCCGAAATAAGTAGACCAGATATGGAATTAAGCAATCCGATCCGATAAAAATCCGAATCCGAATATTTTAATAATAATTTTTATTTAATTAATAATTATATATATTAATAAATACTTTTATATATAATGTAATATATATGACATTATAATTAATAATGCACTAATTTGTATTGTGAGACATTTTATTTAATAGAATAATGTATATTTTTTCTAAACTAATCTATAATATTCTTCTACTTTCCCTAATTTTAGTTTTTTAAATAGGTATTATATTTAATAATTAATTACTTTTAAAATTTCACGAAACATTTGAATAAATTGATTATAAAATTTTCTAAGTTCTAAAATACAAATAAAACTTGATAATTTTATAAAGTATTGAAATTCTCTTGTCACTTTTGTAATATATTATATAACAAAAATTTTTCTTAATCATTCATAAATAATAATTTATTTTAAAATTTTATTTATATTTTAATAAAAGAAAAATAATTAAACATAAATCTTATATGAATTTTTATCATTCATAAATAATAATTTATTTAATTTTACATATCTTTTACTTATTGATTATTTGATTTTAATTATTATTAACAATTATTCGGATCAGATTTTTTATTTGGATTTCGGATTTTTATCAGATTCGGAGTGATTAATAACAAGTAGAAATCCTATAGGATTTCGGGTCAAATTCAGATATACACATTGATAATCGGATTCAAATTCGGATCATCCTGATTTGATCCAAATCCGACCCGTTTACATACCTAAGGTCAATTTTGAACCTCATTTTGTGATCTGTATAATAGAATAGATTAAATTCATTATTTTTAAAAAATTTCAACATAAAGATTTTTAGAATCGGACATCTAAGTTTTTTCAACCTATTCAACTCAATAAATTCATTATTTATCAATTAACTATAGTAATTATATATTATACAATAAATATATTTATTCACTATAATAGAATTCACTTATATTAATAAAAATCACATTTTAAAAAAAATAATCAACTATTAAAATAAATATAAATATAAATAAAACAAAAAAAGAAATATACTATCAAATAATAAAAATAAATTATATATATATAAATATAATTTTTTAGTATATATATAAACCATATAATTTGGTTCGATTTATATGATTTATCTAGATATTAAATATCAAACCAAATTATATAAAAAAAAATTCAAAAGCTAATCAATCCAAACCAAAGCATGATTCGTTTGTTAAATACCCTATTTTTTACTAAATAATCGTAAGAAAAAAAAGAATACATAATTGTCATTCATAAAAGACTTTATGTAGGTCTGAAAGGCATTATCGAACATGTGTTAATGCAATGACCTTTTTAGGTTCTACTAATTACTGTGCAAGGCAATAGTCACATATACACAAGGGAAATAATGACAGAGAGAAATATAAATTAGTAAAGGAATTGACATTTTGAATATTGCCATTTGGTCACCTCCAGACAAAAGATTTAAAACGTATCATTCATAGTGGAACAATTAAAATGTCAGAAGTATCAAAACAAATCTTATACTTTGAAAATGTTGGAGACAATATTTGTATGATTAGTGTAACTGGACAAATATGCATCCGCCAAATTAATTTTACACAGAAAGTAACACATTAGTGGAAAGTATTCCATGCTCATATGTCAAAACCAAAGAACATTGAACAGCAAAGTTCAGGATTTTCAAAATACAAGTGATACATGAAAGCAGTGAGGGATAAATTAGACGACGTGCCACGATAATTAGGGTATACGAGGAGTGAACAATTCAGTATGAAAGCTTGTACAGAGCAGTTTAATTTAGATAGAAGTTGAATGGTAGAAGAGAATTTAAAGGAAAGTGCATGTTCATTCGGATAATATTATTTTTATAATATGCTAAACTAGAGGAAGTAGAAAGATAGAAAAGCAGGTGAAGGTCAGAAAACAAAGGAGCACATCTGAACTAAAATGATGATGTAGCAAGACACCGACAGAAGAAGCAAATCGAAGCATTAGCAGCAAAGAGGTGGAGGAAAAGTGTTAAAACCCGAGTTCAAGAATAGTGATCGGTGCTAGAACTGATATTATTAACACTAGCCGGCCTCAAAAGTAAATACAGATATAATCCAAGTCTAAGATTTTTCAAAATTTTCGGTAAAATCTTTCCTAAAAATTGTATATTAGTCAAATTTTATACTAGCCAATATTTTTATAAAAGTTCTAACAATGACCAATAGGCACTTTATAACAAGACAACCTCTTATACTCTCTAAACTTGCAACTGGAATTACAATACACAAAAGAACCTGTCTATGGTTCAAATAGAGTATACACTAAGCTCAAATACTACAAAACATAAATAAATGAAAGAAGCTTATACAACCTAAGTGTCCATATGACACTCGGCTCACCAAAGAAAACACTCCGCAATCACTTGTTTGAACCTAAAAACAACTCCACACTAGAATCTAAAAATTTTAGATAAAGTATAAGTTTTTACAACTCAATGAGAAATAATATATATTCTAAATATGTTGAGACAAGGATTCGAATACATTTCATTTGATTATTTCAAGTCTAAAATATTTTCAATCACATCTCTACATAAACACATCTTTTCAATACTTGTCTTAGTTTTTTATTTAAAATCTATGATCAAAACCTCTCTCAAATTTTCGAAGCATTATTTCCCTTTAAATAGATATGAATAAAAATCTCGAAAATATTCTTATAATAGATCAACATATAAAAATATACATAATCAAGAAATTTAATTGAAATCACATGTAATGACAAGTATTATCACTCACTATACACTTGTATTAAAAAGAAATCACAAAGTGTATGCCACAATATGGTCTCTAACGTCGAGAGGTGAACCTTCGAAGATACCTACGCAACATGAATATATTGTCAAAATTTAAATCTTTATATTCATAACATTCCTTCACTCACATTAGCTAGGCACTGGGACTTAATGTAATTGGGGACACTAGTGTATATATTGAGCTATCAGTGAGGGAATAATATGTTAATACCCCAACACAGTACAATTGTGTCTCAATTAATCCGAGATTAGTTCTAATTTCTAACACACCCTCAAAACCCTTTGTATGCTTTTGTCCCTAATCGCCCTTTCAATATATTAATTAATTTCTTTATTTCCTCTTCCATTCGGGCATCTCGTAACTTACCCTAGAAGCACTCATTTTATTTCTATTGGGGAGCCTTAAATAGTCAAAAAATATGACCAATATAATTAATTTATTTAAATTAATTATTTACATCTAGGGTTCAATTAGATTCTCTTTATCCATTTCTTTTCTCACAAATTATATCCATTTCTTATCCATTTCTCGTTACCTTCGCTATACATTGTTATGGTATTAGTCAATGAGACTAATCCCACATTAAAAATTAACTCCAACCAAACCCTTATGCCCACAATGAACTAGCCAATATAAAGAAAACATAGTGATTAAAGATTCAGAACTCAAGCGTTAACAAATCTATATACCCATGGCTGGATTCTTTCCATTTATTCCCATATATTAGTTTGATCAATGGTTGACTCATCATTCATTAATTCCATTCATCCAATTAAATAGGGATCCTATCAAATCCACGGATACTAAATGTGACATCCCGAACCTAAGAGTTCATTTCTAATAATGATTAAAAATAATATTAATAATAATAATAATAATATATCAAATGAAATAAAAGAATGGAGACTTAATTGGAAAATTGAAAAAAGGGGCAAATTGAAGGGAATTAAAAAGGAAAAGACTAGAACAAAGACTCCACAAATTCAAGGGCCAAAGCAAAAAATGATCAGGGACCTATTTAGGCAAACCAATAACTTGGAGGATTGAAGTGAGAAAAAAAAATTCAGAGGTCCATGGCCGACCTTCACAAGGTCGGTGACGATGACAGAAGGTTCTGGGCTCGACCAGGACCATATAAAATGGACCAGGGGTGATTAATATGGAGTAGAAAGAGAGAAAGATCTAAGTTAAACCAGAAAATTTTGGATTTTGTTGGTTAAACCGAACAAGAGCTCACCCTATGAACCGAGAAGCTCCTGTCGGAAAAACCAGTAAGAATTCCAAGCATAGAGAGGAGTGATCAGCCATAGGGATTTAGTTAAATCTGTAAATCCAACTAATTAGTGAATATTAGCCTACCCAAGCCTCACCAAACCGGAATTTCCAGGAAATTTTCCAGAAATTTTGGTGATAGCAATCCGGCAGAACGAAGTCGGTGAACCAGGTAGAACCTTGAAATTTTGCTCTAAAGCCATTCGGGTCCTTTGCTCTACAACCCGCTGGAATAGAGGAAGAAGAACTGGAAGAGTTTCCAACCATCCCAGCTGCAAGCTCAGTTAGGAAAGGGGTGACTAAGTCTGGAAAGTGTTTCTCAATCTCGGTCAAGCACTGGACGGCATTGGAACTCTAGGTAATGCTCTAAATTTTGACTGGATACTATTCGGGCTAGTAACAGGGGAGTTGGGCAGAGGGGACGAGGCCCGACTGGATTTGGGTCTGGCCCAGTTCACCTGAACCAGGTTTAGTCCTAATTGAGCTTGGAATGGCCGGTTCAAACCGGTCTGAAAGGACCTAGGACCAGTTCATCCCGGTTCTGGAGCAATTAGATTGAAATGCATTTGTTTTGGTCAAACTCCCATTCCAGCTTAGCCAAATTCTAACCGGTTCACAATAAGTTTAGTTCAAATTAAAGTTCAATTAGTAAACTAGCCCGGTTCAGGGCTATGCAAGGCCGGTTCAGGCCGGTTCAAAAGGCATTGGGTCTAGTTTAGGCCGAGTTAAAAAAATAATCAAAGCAGGTTTGAGAAAGTCGAGACCGGTTTATAGAATTTGTCCTCGATTTAATACCATTTGAGGCCAGTTTGTGCCGGTTCAATAGGGATCATGTTCGATTCGAAGACAATTAATTAAAACACGTCAACTTAAGGGTTTTAAAGCCGATTTAGAGGCAAATTAGTTAGTTTAAGAGAGTTAAATATAAATAATTTAGAGGTTCTCTAAGAATAAAGAATTTTGGTTTTGACATTTATCTATTATTACCTAAACCTTGACATAGGTATTTTATGGATCTTTAAGGCAGAGAAGGTACGAGCTTTCGGGGTATCATCGATGTCAAAATCAAGGAATTTTGAGGGATAACAGGTGAGTGGCATCTTCCTAATCTTATTTATTTTTTTCAATATGTTTTCCTTTATTAAACAAAAATAAAAATCTATAATGATTGTATCTGATAAACCATCTATATGTTAATACTCAAAAAGGAAATAGTCGGCTATTTTCTAAATTCTGTTATGTGTTTGAATTAATATTTTCATAGAAATAAAAATCTATTTTCCAAAGATGTTCGAAGTTGATATATAGAACTGGAGACACATCAGCTATGTTTTAATTTCAGCTATATGACAGATTGATGATATTTATGATTTTCAAATGTTTTGTGTTTCGGCACCAGTGTTAAATGTTGGGCAACCACCCAAGGCAGGTGGTAGTTCTACAGGCATCACAGTATATGACAGAGTATAGCATTTGAATCCCATAGAAGATTCTAGAGTATTACAGAGGCCGCAGACTGTGTCAGTCTGACTGAGGGAATTACGGCAGCCCTCAGTATAGATTACACAGTGCTGTAGCACCTGACATGTTTTATTGGCTTTTCTGGTTTTTAATGATTTTACTGCCCTCACAGATGCACCATTATCTGTTGTGCACACCGATCAGAGACACACACATGATATATGCACTATGAGTTTTTGATTTCAAATTCCTATGCTTTTTCAATTTTCTTCAAATAATATAAACGGGTATTCTAACCGACGATCACTATGCAAACATGATTTTCCTATACAGATGTGATTTTCTTAACTTG
This sequence comes from Thlaspi arvense, assembly GCA_911865555.2. Lineage (NCBI taxonomy): Eukaryota > Viridiplantae > Streptophyta > Magnoliopsida > Brassicales > Brassicaceae > Thlaspi > Thlaspi arvense. Next base: position 81,090 of record CAJVSB020000004.1, on the reverse strand, counting down.
GGTTTATTTGCTATGACATACGCATGGAATTTCACGAAAGAGCACGTTTTTTTTCTGATTTCTTAAAGATACATAGACTGATGTTCTATTTTGATAATTCTTATGCAAAAATTTATTTACTGGCACAGAGATAATTTTTCCTGATCTGAGTTTTCTTATGGATTTTCAGAGTTTCTGTGATTTTAACTACCTTGGTTTATATCATGATTGATGTTCCTATTCAAACTTCATTTCTTTAGCAAAATTCATACGTTACGTTTATTGTGTTGAAATCTTTTATAGAAAGGTATATTAACTATCACATAATAAAATTTTGACTATTTCCACTAAAATTAGGTAACATGTCATTCACTGGGACAAAATGTCTCATTCCCTATTTTTCCTACGCAGGAATTTGCCAGATAGTAGTGTTGCATCACTCGTAGTGGAGGTTAGGCCAACAAAGTTAAATCGGCTTAAGGTGAGTGTGCAGATTATTTTCAACAGTTGAAAATGTAAGCTAGGTAAATTGATAAATTTAATATGATAGAAAAGAATTCAAGAAAGGTTACAGTGGTTGATATACTATTGTGTCAGGGACACAGGAGTACGTCAGCTGCTACCTGGTTGTCATGCCTCACTGGGTCAGCAAGGGTAGGGCGTGACACTAAATACAATATATAGAGAGCAAGTCCCTAACCTACAAGAACCAACATAAGTCATATCAAAGCAAGGTTCTAGTATTGACCTTAAAAAGTTTTTAGAATAATATCATATATTATGGCAACTTTTGGTACACATGGAGTTATGGAGAGTCAATCCATTACTAAATCACATTTTTTTAATGGTAGTTATTATAATTATCAAAAAATTAGAATAATTATTTATCTTCAACAATTAGAGTATGATATTTAGAATATTATTGAAAAATGATATAATACTCCTATAATAGTTAAAGATAATGTAATCATTACTAAAGATAAAATAGATTGGGATGAAAATGATAAGAAAAATTTTATAGTTAATGCAAAAATCATGAACACATTGTTTTGTACTCTAGATAGAAATAAATTTAATAGAGTTTCTACATGTAAAATGGCTCAAAGTATTTGAAAAACACTTGAAGTAGCACATGAAGGTACCTGTAAAAAATATAAATAATAAAAATGATTCAATGGAAAACTCTAATAGAAGGGAGATTGTCAATTTATGCCTTACAATTCTCAGAGAAAGTGATAATGAGATAAACTCATCTTCTTTTACTTCTAATACTTCTAATTTATCTTATGGTAAGTTATTGAATGCATGTGATGAATTACAAAATGAATTAATAATTCTTGAAAAGAAATATAAAGACTTGAAAAAGAAGTTTTCAAATATTTCTAATAAAAATGTTAGTTTGAAAAATGAAAATGATAGTTTGAAAATTCAACTTACTTCTTTATCTGAAAATGAAACAAATGATATATTGAGAAAAAAAGTTAAAGAGCTTACAAATGTTTTATCTAAATTTACTCCAGGAAAGGAAAATTTGGACAAATTGCTTGTTACTCAAAAATATGATTTTAATAAAACCGAATTAGGATACAAAGTTTGTCAAGGTCAAAAGTTTTACAAATATTATTTTGTAAAAAGTTGTCATCAATGTAGTCCATTTATTACATGCTATTATTGTGATGAAAAATGACATTATGCACGTGATTGTTCACTAAAAAGAAAATTGTTAGTTGGACCTAAAAATATTTTAAGTTCAAATGATTATAAACGGAAAGGAAAATGTAACATTGCATCTATTTAGATTCCTAAAAGAACATATGCTAACATTGTTAGACCCAAGAAAGTTTGGGTACCAAAAATCAAGACTTCTTTTTTTGTATGAGATCTGCATGAAGAGCACCACAAAGAGGAGAAAATAGTTTTGAAAAGTAGATGCTCAAGGCATATAACGGATGATTACATAAAATTCAATTATATTTCAAAAATATATAGAGGGTATGTGACTTTTGGAGACAATGCAAAAGGTAAAATTATTAGTATTTGAGAAATTGGTAACCTTATCTCCTTCATTATTGACAATATTTTGTTTGTTGATGGCTTGAAACATAACTTGTTTAGCATTAGTCAATTTTGTGATCAATATTATAAAATTATTTTCAAGACAATGCATACAAGGTTTTTAATAAAAATAACATTTTAGAGTTTGTTACTTTGAGAAACGAAAATGTCAATACTATTGATTTTGATGATTTGGTTGAACAAAATGTGAAATATTTAAATGTATTACATAATGATTCTTGGTTATGGCATAGAAGGTTAGGTCATTGTAGCATGGATATAATTTCTAAACTTTCAAGAAAACAACTACTTGTTGATTTACCTAAACTTAAGTCTGATAAAGATAAAATTTGTACTTCTTGTCAATTGGGCAAACAAAAAAAAACTTCTTTTAAATCTATAAATGTAATTTCTACATTTAGGCCTTTACAATTCTTACATATAGATTTATTTGGAACTTCTCAAGTTGCTAGTCTTGGAGGAAAATACTATACTTTTGTAATTATTGATAATTTTTCAAGATTTATATGGGTATTGTTTTTAACTCACAAGAATGAAACATGTTTTCAATTTTTAAAATTTTGTAAAAGAGTTCAAAATGAAAAAAGGTATATGATTTCAAAAATTAGGAGTGATTATTGTGGAGAATTTGAAAATTATGAATTTGAAATCTTTGTAATACTTATAAGTATGAACATAATTTTTCTTTACTTAGAACCCCACAACAAAATGAAGTTGTTGAAAAGAAAAATAAAACTGTACTCAACCTATGCTTAATAAATACAAGCTACCTAAATATTTTTGGATTGAAACGGTTAATATGGCTTGTTACATTTTAAATTGAGTTCTTATTAGACCAATTCTTAAGAAAACTCTTTTTGAACTTTGGTTTGATAGAAAATCTAAAATTGGTTATTTTAAAATATTTGGGTGTAAATGTTTTATCTTAAACACTAAAGATAATCTTGGTAAATTTGATGTAAAATCAGACGAAGGTATATTTTTGGGTTATTTTACTATAAGTGAGGTTTATAGAGTTTTTAATAAAATAACTAATGTAGTTAAAGAATCTATCCATGTCATATTTGATGAAACTGATCCATGTTTACATAAAGTTATATGCAATGATATTGAAGATGATTTAGTTAATATAAATATTCATAAAAAGGAAAAGAAATTAAGAATTTGCCTAGTATAGAAAATCTTGATAAAACTCTATATAGTGATTTGTCAAAAGTTTGGAAGTATAAATCTAGTTATCTTGTGGAACAAATTAGTGGTAATCGTAGTAATTGTAAAAAGACTAGAAGTCAATTGAAAAATATTTGTGAACATTTGTCTTTTATTTCTCAAACTGAGCCCAAAACTATTCAAGATGCTATTTATTGATGAAAATTGAGTTTTAACTATGCAAAAAGAATTAAATCAATTTGAAAAAAAAATAATATTTGAGAATTAGTGCCTAGACCTACTGATCACATGGCTATTGGAACCAAATGGATTTTTAGAAATAAACTTAACGAATCCAGCAATATAATTAGAAATAAGGCAAAACTTGTAGCTCAAGATTTCAATCAAAAAAAATGAATAGATTATGGAGAGACTTGTTTTCCCGTAGCTAGACTTGAAACTATTAGAATATTACTTACATTTGCATCTCATATGAATTTTAAATTATTTAAAATGGATGTTAAAGGTGCGTTTCTAAATGATTTTATTGTTGAAGGAGTTTATGTCAAACAACCACCGGGTTTTGAAAATGAGAAATATGTAGATTATATTTACAAACTCTCAAAAGCTTTATATGGTTTGAAACAATCCCCTAAATCATTGTATAAAAGACTTTCAAAATTTTTATTAGAAAACAGATTTTCAATGGGAAAAGTGGATAATACTCTATTTATGAGGAAAGAAAATAATGACTTACTTATTGTTCAAATTTATATGGATGATATTATCTTTGAAACTACTAATAAATCTTTATGTAAAAAATTTGCCTTATCTATACAAAATGAATTTGAAATGAGTATGATGGGTGAGTTGAATTTCTTATTTGATTTTCAAATAAAACAACTTAAACTAGGGATTGTGATAAATTAAGTTAAATACATTAAAGAGTTACTAGAAAGATTTGGGATGGATAATTCCAAAATTATGAGAACTCCTATGAGTACCTCAATCAAACTTGATGAAGATATTAATGAAAAACCTATAAAAATCAAGTTATACAAATGTACGATTGGTAATTTATTATACTTAACCATTAATCATCCGATATCATGTTTAGTGTTCACATGTGTGCTAGATTTCAAGCAAATGCAAAAGAATCTCATTTGCATGTCGTCAAAAGAATACTTAAATATCTTAAAGGAACTATAAATGTAGGATTATTTTATCCTAGAGAAACCTCCTTTGAACTTACTAGTTATTTAGAAACAGATTTTGGAGGATGTAAATTAGATAGAAAAAGTACTCGTGAAACTTGTCATTTTCTTAGAAAATCTTTAATTTCTTGGGCTAATAAAAAAACAAAATTCAATTGTCTTATCTACGGCCAAAGCAAAATATGTGGCCGCTGGAAGTTGTTGTGCACAAATTTTATGGATAAAACATACTTTACTAAACTTTGGACTTAATTATAAACACATTCATATTAAGTGTAGCAATACTAGTACCATCAACATCTCAAAGAATTCTATTTAACACTCAAGAACAAAACACAATTAGCGGATATTCTATTTCTCAAAGAATTCTAGAATTTGTGAATATCGAATATCAATTAGCGGATATTTTTACAAAACCTCTTGATGAAGAAAGATTTTATTTTATCAAAAAAGAACTAGATCTTATAGACTCAAGTATATAGTCAATATTATTTGCATCAATCCATTTTTGACGAATGAGAGTCTCTAAATATTTTTCACACATATATTGAGGGAGATTTTATATAATTTATCTTTTTAATGATGTCAAAAAAGGAAAGAATTTACATAATATATGTTTAATGGATATCTTACATTATATATTTATTTTGTCATCACTGAAAAGGGAGAAATTGTTAGTCTCAAGATTTCATATTGATTTTTTTAATGATAAAACAAATTAAAATTGTTATATGTATATATTTATAGTGGACAAATTTAATATTAAATTTATTGTATAGCTACATACATTACATGTGTTAAACTGTGAAACTGTCAAATTAGATATACGTGTAATAAATTAATTATATCTTATTATAGAAAAGTCAAAAAAATAATAAAATCTATTTTATATAAAACTAGACTCAAATACCTTTATTCTAATATATAATTTATCATATAAACTATTTTATATTAAAGTAGTTTTAAATGAGTATATTATATGCACTATTTTATATTGAGCTTTAAATGAATGTATTATATGCACATTTTACACCTATAGATTGATAAATATAATTTTTTTAAAGTGGGCCATTTTACTGAGTCACACTGTTAGCAGCCAAAATAAGTATACCATAATATTTTTATCATATTACAAAACATAAAAGTCAAATTTATATAAATTTAATTTTGAATGAAAGTATACGTTATAAGCTTTTCAAAAATAAATAATTCATTATTTTTTATGACAAATTCAAATTTCTAGATAATTTTGAACTTGGCCAACAACTTTTGTCAAAAGTAATTTTACAATCTAACAGGTCATTGAATATTTAATCATTTCTTTCAAACAGTATATGATAATTCAATGATTCTTTTTGTATTTGAAAATAGGCTCTTTAAGAGTGTTCAAGAATTTTTAAGACATTTTGAACGTTCGAAACCATTTTATTTGAATTTTTGAAATGAGCCTATGTGCAATTACTGTTGATAAATGATTTTATCTTCCACAAAGGCCAACATCTTTCCAACATTTCTTTGATGTTTTTGCCTATAAAAGAGCATAGGTTGAAGGAGAAATATACAAGAACAAGTTCTCAAATCCTACTCAATCTCTCTCTATAATTCTTTGTGCTACATTATTTATTACTAGATCAAAGAGTGCATAGAGCAAATTATTTTATTCTTGAGAGTGTCTCTTTGAAGTGAGATTATTTTTGTATATGTGTGGTAGCTAATCCTACCTAAGAGGAATCACTACGTTTTTACTTCATCTTCATTATCATTTATATTGGTATTTAAAACTCACTGAATTTAAGGTTTTGTAATCGGAATTTTTTACCTCTATCAAGTGCAAGGGACTTTGTTTGTACTTGAGTTTTCTTGCCTCCGTAAGTGCAAGAGATTTAGTGAAATCTCGACTAGTTGGAGCTCGAGAGAGTGGACGTAGACTTGGGTAGTAAGTCGAACCACTATAAATGAGTTTACATATTCTATCATTACTCTCTTTACTTTGTTTATAATTGTTTATATTTATTTTGGGTGAATTGCATTAATTCAATCTTTTAAATTTTTTTACTTAACTTCCACGAAAAAATACTCAATTCATCCACCTTCTTGGATTGCCTTTTTGAACAACAAGAAGAACTTCATTAAAAGTTATATATTGAAGCGTGTCCTTACCTTTATGCCAAAGTATTATGAAAATTGGAGGTGGCTACCTTATTTGGTGGCAATTTTGAGCAGTCGTATGTAGGAATAAATTCTGCCAATGTTAGGATTCAAAGGAAAAAAAGAGAAGATATTAATAAATAGTTATGCCAATGACCGTGAATACTCGACTAATCATACAAGGGAGGAAAAATAAGAGAGAAGAGAGAGAAAATGGAGTAGAGGGGCTTACCATGACTCGTTAGCATAGAGGGGAGGTGAAGGTGTTCAAAGGAAGAAAAAGGTGGGATCCTTTTCTAGTGGTGCTCGTGGGCACAATCAGTAGTGGCAATCATCTCTGCTTTCGATTGATGCTTAGATAGAGGCCTATTGTGCAACTGGAGAGTAGCAATTTGCTCTCAATCGATAGAAACTCCCCTGGTGCTATAGTGTTTAATGGCGGCACCAAGGTAGGCGTTATACACATATATAGACAAAGGGGAGATTAATTTCTTTCTAACTCCATTTTAGTCCCCTTAGTTTCATAGTTTTTCGATTTCAGTCCTACAAGTTACTAATTCTCACATTTAGATCCTCAATTTTCTTTTTCATATTAGCCCCTTCTAATTTTTTTTATTTCACTCAATTAGGCCCTAATTCTAAAATCATATTTACCCTTTTAAAAAAAATTCAATTCCCGAATTTTAAGAGTTGCCTAATCTTAGTCCTTGAGCAAGTGTAAATGCTTTTTACATGTTGTCTCCTCACTCTCCCATATAGTTCTCCACTTTGAGTAATTTTCTACAATACTATCTCTTGGGAAACTCCTTTGATTGGAGCTTCTTTGTTTGCCAACCAACTATAGCCTTCGATTCCTTTATATAATTTATTGTCTAAAGCAACCACTTATGATATAAATATACGGACAGGTCTAACAGACATAGCACAAATTGAACACATGAATACTAGATGCTTTATAAAAAGTTTGAGTGAAAGTGCTATTTGATAAGCTATCTTTTCACCATATCGCAACTAAGTTTTTCTTGCCACCCAATCATCCTCACTTCCATGATTGGAAAAATAAAACAAACATGTTATCGCCAAGCACAACTCACACCTTGATTTCTATGGTCAACTTGTGCCTACTATTAACGTTGGACAGTCAATACCCACTCCTTAATCAAATAGACTTATCCAAGAAAACTCTCACTAGAATTTTATAGTAAATATAAATGCCAACAAAGATATTGAGTTTATCTCAGTCTACAAAGACTACTATTCCAAGTATTAACATGCATTTGACAATTTGCAAGGTAATTATACATCCATGACCCATAATATTTGAGAATGCCAATGCCTCAATTTATAACTTATCACATTGAGAATAAGGTTGACAATGCCATTGAACTTTTAATTCCAATCCATGACAAAAGAAACTCTCCATTCTAATGTGCTTCCTCAAAATGCCCCCAACTCCAATTGGGTCATTTATTACATATAAATACAAGTCATAGATCCTTAATCACAAAGGGATTCACATAGCAAATAAGAGTAGATTAGCAATTGGCTAATTTTTCAACTATTTAATAACCCTAATTCATAATCTAAGTCTAATAATTACTTAAGCAAGAGCCTCAATTTTCCCTGATAGTTTGCAAGACAAAAGGTGTTAAAGGCCCATATTAAAGTCTATGCAAACATTATTAAAATGGTACTTATCTGCCATTTTCCAAAACCCAATGATCCATAAAATAATATTGTATGTATAATACTCACAATCCTAGAATAATAACAATAATAATCCGGGGACACGAGCTAGTCCTGGTTGGCAACCACAAGGCCAATTGACCTAACGCACATGCAACACTTGGGTACTTGTCACACACACATCTTGGTACTAAGTGAGACAACAATCAATACACTACCGTGACAAAAATCCGGTAGCATGCTGGCTATTGTAACCCCTCTGTTCTATTAACTTGTCACCTATAAAACCTTTATTTAATAACATAAGTATGCAATAATCACTATTCCACATGTTATACGGCCTAATAACATCATCTAGGCCTCAAGCCACACCAATCTGTCACTTGGAGTAGTAACATATGTATGCATAGTAAGGTAGCTAACTAATATGGGCAATTAACTAGATTTCTACTTATGGTTCACCACATTCATAACACTTAAACATACACAATCAAGCTATCTAAATTTACACATATAACATTCAACTATAAATCCCATGATAATATCCTTAGAGATCTAACTCCCACCTTTCTACTATGAGTGTGTTATTACCGAACACTATGCAACATAGGCAAAACAATTAATCTAGTTGTGGATCTGTAGAGGGAGAAAATAGTGAGACAACAGTCCTAGTGAATAGTATCAGACTAATTTTAGTCAAAACAGTCGAGTATTGTATTAAAACAGTAATATGTATGTTTCCATAAAATTTGTATAGCAATGAATGTAGTAAAATAATCAACAATAAAAGAATCACCTCTTTGTCATAATGGCAAGTCATAAAGCATACATGAGTGGAAGCATAAGACATAGAATATACACGAGGAATCATGAAAAATCCTTAAAATCCTAATGCATAATCATAACTTTGGTCGGATGTGCACAACCAACAATATCTAGGATAGTAAAAACATGAAAATCATAAAATATAGCATGGCATAAGGGCAAAATATGTCGGGCGCTACGGTACTGTATAATCTACACCAAGGGTTGCCATTATTCCCTAACTCAAATTGATAAAGTCTATAGCCTCTAGGATTCCCTACTAGATCCATATCATATAACATGTAACATTGTAATATTATACATGTAAGACTACTACTTGCCTCGGGTGGTTGCTCAACATTTAAGTCTAGTGACGAGGCACAAAACGTCATAAACATCTCATCAAATCAACATAGCAAAAATCAAAGCATAACTAAGCTATTTCCCTTTTTTTTAGTAATCAACATAAAAGTGGTTTAAAATAGCATTTGTTTGTTGTAAAACATCGTAATGAACCAAATTTTTGGGTTTAATTAGGATCAAGGGACTAATCACAACAATTAAAAGTTTGAGGGAATGTTCTAGGGACTTGATTGTATAAAATCAATGTTGGTAAGACTTGATTGAGACAAAACAAAAGTTCTATCAAGAATAGTACTAAACCATTGCTTATTCAGGGTGATGATGGGGAGTGGTTAAGGCCAATTCTTTACTTATTCGGGGTCATCTCAGACAGACAAACAAAACCCCTTGGTGATTTGTAGTTTCAAGCAAAGAATTTTGAGGGATTTTGGGGGATTTTCGATTAACAGGATTACAAATGGCACGGGTGTTCGTTCTAGTTTTCGAAGCTTTTGGATCAATTTTTGTCCGATTAAAATGCTTAATCTGGTTCATCTGGTCCTTCTACATTGTTTCTATCCTTGAATCGAACCAAGTATGTGAGATTTTTGGAGTTCTTATTGTTCTTTTTTGAAATGGGTTAGTTGCAAAACTAGTTACAAGAACTGGGTCTATAGTCGAGTGGAGATGAAAGGACCCAGAAAGGATTCGAGTCCTACCTGGGATTGGGGCCGGGCCTAGGCCTGGGTTGGGCATGTCATTACCTCTATGCTTTATTCTACAAATTGGAGGTGGCTACCATAGTTGGTGGCAATTTGAGCAGTCGCAGGCTAGAATAAATTATGTCGATGTTGGGTTTCAAAGGGAAGAAAGAGACCATATGAACAAGCAGTTATGGCAATGACCGTGAATACTCAATTGATGAAAATAAGAGAGAAAAATAAGAGAGAAGATAGAGAGAAAATAAGGTAAAGGGCTCAATGCAACCTACTAGCACAGAGGGAAGGCGGAGGTGTCTAGAGGAAGAAGGAGGTGCAGTGCTCCTAGGCGCAATCAGTGGTGGCAACCACCTCTGTTTCTAGTTGATGCTTAGATGGTGGCCTATCATGTTGGCTAGAGAGCGGCAACCTACTCTCAATCGATGGAAACTCCCTTGGTGCTATAGTGTTAATGCAGCACCATGGGAGGCGTTATACACATATATAGACAGGGGGAGATTAATTTCTCTCTAACTTCGTGCCGGTCCCCTTAGTTTCATAGGTTTCCGATTTTAGTCCTTCAAGTTACTAATTCGTACATTTAGACCCTTAATTTTTTTTCATATTAGCCCCTTTTATTTTTAAAAAAATTTTATTCAATTAGGCCCTAAATCTAAAAGTTGGGTCATTACAATAAGAAACTGATCGAAGAGCCATAACAGCGAAGAAGGGTAATGGAAAACAATGATGGGAGAGACAGCAACGAAAAGAATAGCTGAAGAAGCAGATAAGTAGTCAAGAAGAAAAGGATAATGTCTTGTTTTCTACTAGGAGAGAACAATATATTTCACAAGAGAGAAGCAAAATATATTAAAAACAAATTAAAAAAACACATTTTAGAACACAAAAAATAGATTAAAATATAAATTATATACTTGATGTATTTATTTAAAACTATTATTTGAAAGTTTTAAATACACGTAGTGATCAGGAAAACTAAACGCGGAGCAATAATGAAAACGCCACGTAGATGATGTCATGGGTCATGTTGGCAATTCTCCTCATTAAAAATTCGTGTTATTTTATATTATATAATATGATACAAAAAAGTGCCAAAATTCAACCAATACAGTACCAAATCTAGTATACTTATAAAATCCGTTCTAATCTAACATGGGCATATCTTTAAAAAATTTAAGTTTTGCTAAAAATATATCAGGTATAATCAAAATAATAATTTTTGAAAGAAAAAAATGTATACATTTTTTAATTTATTTTTTGTGATTTAACATGCATTGCAGAATTTCATGACATCTGTTTGTGACTTTCAAAACAAAAACTTGGTAACAAAATTATTCTCAACAAGAAGTTGGGATCTAGGGTTCATTTGAAAAATTACAAGTAACTTTTTTAAGTTTTAATTAATTTTTTTGTTCAATTGGAAATGGTTGCCTTGCCTCCAAAATGAGAAAGCATAAAATTAGTTAAGTTAATGGGCACTACTAACTGGACCCTGAGACGTTTGAGTTAGTTTTAGACTAAAATATGTTCAAGGTAGTTGGTCGTTAACTAACACGTCATAATAAATAAATAAATAAATAAAATTGAACACTATGGCTACCTAATAATTTTTTTTAATGATCTCATTTTCAGTGATTAATAAGTAAGAATATCACCTTATGATTCAATGGGGAGTTCTTGACCTCCTAACAAATCCTTTTTTTCCAGGAAGATGGCGTTCAATTTTTTTCTTTTTTTAATATGAAAAATTATGTAAATTTCTTGACGATGTTGGTGCAGTTAGTGATCTCAATCTGAGAAGTCATGTAAAGAAAAATTTATAAAAAAATAAAAAAAAAAATTGAATTGACACGGCAAATATAACTATCTTGATATAATAACCCAACTAAGGGTTTAATTGAAGAAAATAAAAGAACTGAAGGTCTATATGTGAAAAAGAAGGATATAGGGTTTACAATTAAATAAGAAGCAAATGTCAGGGATTGAAATGAATCAAATAAGAAAAATTTGGGGTTAAATTGCAAATACGGGCACTATTCATTTTACCCTTCTTTCAAAAACCTAACTATGATATCCGATTCTATCGTGGAGTTTGGCATTATCTAAACTCCAATTGGGTGCATATTTAGGTAGACATAAGCCTTTAGAATGAAAATGCTAAGCCAATTTCAACTTGAAGACCCTCTACTCTCATTTCCATCTTTATCCTCATAGCCACCAATCCAAGAACTTGATTACACCTCATGTTCGACTATCAGCCATTGCAAGTACCCTTGCCCTTTTCATGACTGTGTTCTTGATTCGTAGAGCAACCAACCGAGGCCACTACCATTTGGCACCCCTTCCTCCATTATTGCCAATTGACTATTAATTGACCTATTTGCACGATTTGTTGGCACCAACTTCTCCATATTTTTTCCATTGTGAACCTTCTCCATTGTTGATGCCATGGATGCCAGGAGAATCAAGTATAAAAGGAACTTCTAGGTTAGAAGGTATTCAAGTCTAGAAGAAAACGTAAGTTGGGACTCAGGTCCACATAGATGTGTGGATCCAATTTAGATCCGAATCTTTGGATTTAAATGAGAATCAAGTTTGGGTTTGGATCCAGTTCAATAATCTATGAACTAGGTTATGAGTTTTGAATTGAGTAACTAGGTCAGATCAAGGTTACAAATCCGATTTTGGCCTTCGGATTTGGGTATAATTGATTAAGACATATAAGAAACTTACTCAATGAATGGTTGAATTTCAATACAATTCATTAAAATATGCAAATTTGTTGATTTTAACTCTTGTTTGGATAATCATTGGTATCTACAAGCTCTAGAATGTGATTGAATTGATTAAAAATTGAGAGACATGGGGCTCTTCCACCACTTTCACCTTCATCATCTTTAAAGAGCTCTATTTTTTAAAAGCATTACAAATACCTCAAAATAATATGAATTAAAGTGACACATATTTCGAGCTAATTATACCTCTTGTATTGAGTCCTCAACTTGTACTTTATTTTTCACTGATTTATTAAAATCTATCTTCACCTCAATTAATTTCAAGTCAATTATATATAAACAAAGTTTATGAAATAAAGCAAAATATTAAAATTTTAAAATTACCTTTTAAAAGGATAAATCTATCTATACTTTTCAAAAAATTTAAGAATACCTTTCATTAGCCCAGTTTAATAAAACTAAAATTTTACCAAAAAATAACTATTGAATTTGTATCATTGAAATAGTTAACAAAAATTACTCAAATTCATTATTTGTTAAAATTAAAAAATTAAAACTAAGCCCAATTTAATAAATTATGCAACACAATGTAATAAATAAAGTCCAATTTAATAAGTCCAATCATAAACCCAAAAAGTTAAATTCTTAAGCCAATTCAATTAAATAAAATCCAATCTAATAATCTCAATCATAAATCCAATAAATTAAAATTCTTAGCCCAATTCAACAAACAAAGTCCAATCCATTAAAACTAAGCCTAATTCAGAAGCCCAATTGGACATTTTATATTTTTTCTTCAAAAATAACCATTTTATATTTTCTTTAAAAATTTTAATATTTCTTACATTAGACATTGAAGTCCGGTGGATGAAAGGGTCTTCCTCTCTCTCTCTCTCTCTCTCTCTCTCTCTCTCTCTCTCTTGATGATGATGATGATGACAAAGATGATAATAATAAATAGCTAATTATATAGTTCAATATGTTCTTGGAAATAATAAATTTGGCCGATTAAAATGCACCAGGCCGGTCATGTATTTATGACCACTACACAAACAGGCCACATGGTTTAATGTACCGTGTCTTGAAAATTTTTGTTTTTTTCAACACTTGTGGCTAAAGGAAAATAATTTTGGGCCTTATTATCCATATTGGAGAATATAAGTTCGGCCCTAAACTGTTGGGCCTTTGGGGTTTACGGACCATTTTAACGTGAAATTTTCTGATTTGTTTTACTCTTTTTTTTTTTTTATTTTGCGGTGAAAAAAGATTCTGCTTCTTTTAATTTTTTAAAAATAATATTCAATTTTATTCTTGCTTTCAGAAAACAACCCTTTTTTTTTTTACTCAAATTGACTTACAGTTTCCATCCACTTCCTTTAGATAATATTATTTTAAAATATCAAATTTAAATTTTTGTTATATTTTATAGAAATAAAATAATTTTTCATATAATATAAAATTAAACTGTTTAATATAGTCAACAAATATTAACTAATTAATTCATTCACTAAAAAGATTAATTTTTATAAATTTATAAATTTTTTTACTTTTACATCACTTGTTTTAATATGAAAAAATTATTTGTTTAAAAATGGTACAATTAGATTTTTAAAAGTTAATTTTTTGATTTCTTTAAACCTTTTATTTGGGATGAGTAACCCAGGTAGGTGAAGTTAGATTATCCTCACATCTTTTAATAGAACCTTTAATTTTTTTATTTATCATATTTTGAAATCAATTTTTTTAGAGATACCAAATTAAAAGGTGCAAATACTTCTTTAATAAATTGTAAAATCATTTTGTTAATAAGTTAAGTTTTTTAAAATTTTTCATTTTTAATTTTGATAGTAAATTAATTAATATAAAAATTATAAATTTAAAATTTTTAAAAAATTAATGAATGAAACAACTCATTAATATTTTTTATTATAATGAACAATTTAATTTTATATGATAAGGATTTTATTTTATTTTATTTTATAAAATATGTTTATACAATATATTTAATATTATATATTTTACAAAAAAATAATTTGATATTTTAAATTAATATTATCTAATGATAAGTGGATGAAAACTTTAGTCAACTCAAGTCAAAGGAAAAGAGCATTTTTTAGGGTAAAAATGGAGTTTAGTATTATCTAAAAAAACATTGAAAGTAGGGGAGTATTCTTTTTACCTTTTATTTTTTATGGAATGTTGCCTAGTTTGAAGGTTTTAAAGATAACTTTCTTACAAAGAGTTCATAGTTAGGCTTTCTCAAAAACTAATGATAAGAATTGGTATAAACTCATGACATTTATTTAAAGATTGATATTTATATTTTTGTTAAAGGCTAATATGTTGAGATAGAATGGTACCCTTCCATCTATTAAGATATGCTCAATGTTATAAATTCATTATCCTCCCTACGAAAAATGTTTTTATTAAGATAGATAGTACTATCATTTATATTTCAACCGCCTCCTTTCTCTCTGTCCATCTAAGATATGAGATATCTTTCTACACTATTTACATTTAACATCTTTGTTAAAGGGGATATCAAGAGTTCCTCACATGATCCCTGCCTTTGTAGAGCACCAAAATACCGTGGATAGGTCATAACAGCATAGACCAGCCACTCAGTTTTGGAAAAATCATAAAAGGAAGCTACCAAGTTACAATTGAAGGTACAGTTCATCGCCATAGGGGGCAAGAGCTAGAAGCCTACCAGAAAGTTTCTTTGAGTTCACACCATACGATTAAATTCCATGTGGGTAAGAAGTATCTGAGTTGAAACCTCTAATAAACTTCGGCGCGGTTTCCTTTCTCATTCCTCTTTTTAATTAATGAAAAAAAAATAAAAAATGAAACATTAATAAATTAAATATAAATTGAAACTGTAAGTCTAAGGTGGTGTTTGCATATATCAGGAGTTTGAGCTTAAATAGAGGTAGGTCAAAGTGGATTATAAGTAGAAAGTGAATTTTTTTGTAAAATATGTTTTAAAATTCTTGAAAGTAGTTTTTAGGAGAAAAAAATTGAAAAAAATTTTAAAAACTCTAAAAAAAATTCTGTGAAGTAATTTTGACTTTAAGAAAGAATTGAAAAAATGTTCAAAATAATTTATATCTAATTACAATGGGAATTGACGACAAAGGGGAGGTGCGATGGCAACTGACGATGGAGGAGAGGTGCAATGAAGACCAACTACAGAGGGGAAGAATAGGCTTAAAATCCCAACAACGGAGGGTAGGAAGAATGTTAGCGTCTCTCTCTCTCGTCTACTGCAACCACTTTTTTTTTTTCTTCCAAAGATTTGTCTAATCAACTTTTTAGAAAATAGTATAAATTTTTTTTAACCTTTTTACCTTTTTTTTAAGAAATATCTATTTTAGACGAGAAGTATTTTTTTAACAAAAGTCTTTAAAAAAAAAAAAAACCTCATCCAAACGGATTCTAAACAGGTAGTTGTTTGCCTCCTAATGTATCTTCTTGCTGGAAAATAGAGTTATATATTTTTTTTCTTTTTATAATGTGAAAAATTTTGCAAATGTGAAGGAGCTGATTCAGATTTGACGATATTCGTCTAGTCGGTGATACATACCAGTACGGCACCATCAGGAAGAAACAACCGGGAAGCCTGCCGGAAGGAGCTTGGTCCGCCTTCGTAATTTACTAAATTCCAGTTAGGTAAGAGATCTCTTGCATTCAAGCCGCCTGAGCCTCGATCGCGGTTTCCTTTCCCATTAGTCTTTTTTTATTAATTAAAGAAAAGAAAAAACGACAAAGTAATAAATAAAAAATGACTTCGAGACCGTAGGTGTTACCGTGTTACTGTCTTTAGCCGAAGACTTGCGAGTCAACACGCGGGTGAGTCGACTATAACTCAAGGCGCGCCTCGATGGTTGGGCCACCCGGCGGAGAGAGAGATTGACGATTGTGGTAGCGCGAACAGCAATGGAGCAGGCTGTGGAGAAACTCAAAGAAGCAGCACACGCTGGTAACACAGAATTGTTGCTGCAGCTACATCGACAACATCCCCTGCTTATTGACAGAATCATCGTTGGTTGTTTCGGCGAGACGCCTCTGCACGTGGCAGCACTGCTCGGCCATTCCGAGCTGGCCAGGGTGCTTGTGGATCTAAAACCGGAGCTAGCCGAAGCTTTAGATTCAAGTAGATCGACGCCTCTTCATTTGGCATCGGCCAAAGGGGACATCCAGATTGTGCGTCATTTGGTCTCTACCAAGCCCGAGATGTGCTCGGTTCTGAATGGAGAGGGGTTAAACCCGCTGCACCTTGCAGCCATCAAGGGTAAAGTAGAGGTTTTGAGAGAGTTGGTCCGAACCAAGCCAGAAGCGGCTCGGGCCACTTCTAGCCAGGGGAAACCATCCTGCACCTGTGCGTCAAGTACTTTCAGATGGAGGCTCTAAAGCTATTATTGGAGACTGAGAGTACGGCCCCGGGGTGCATGGGTGTACAGGAGTTGATCAATGCCAAGGATGAATATGGCAACACCTTATTGCATATAGCAGTTGCAAATAAACAAATCAAGGTATGTGGTCTTTGGTATAAAGTTTTTTAATAGCACAATTGTCATTTTTATTTTGCGTTTATTACTAAGTTAATTAATCATTATAGAAGTGTTTCATTTTTCCTTTTTTTTTTGCATTTTGTCATATAGTTTTTTGTTTTCAATATATTATTTTCTATTAAAAGATTTTAATGCTATAATATTAGTTCCCTCAAGTTTGTCAAGTCAATTTGTATATTTATTTTTGGACAAGTAGCACTTCACTCTTAGAATAAAATAAATATTCCTTTACAAATATTAAATTTATAATATTTATCTCTCTAAATTAATATTTTACTAAAATAATCACTAGAAATCCTATCTTTAAGAGGTATATGTCTTGTCATATATAGATGTTTAAAGAAAATAGATACACATGATTTTTTTGATTCCAAAAAGCTCCCAACAAAATTAGAGGACGAAAATTTTCAATCGGCAGTAAAAATTGATAATTGGCATTGGAAACACGACATTTGACAAGGGCTCTATCAAGACTTCACCAAAGCTTACTATACTCCATTTTGATAACTAACACTACAACATTAACTTCTTGAACTCTTGCAAGAAAGTCTAACCTCCTGTTAAAAAAGTCAAATTTGATTGGAATTTCTGGTCATTGGGATAGCGGCTCAGATGAGGAATGGACTTTCTTCTAGGTGTCGTAGCAATGTATGTTGACTATCAATTATTAAAATAGAACATAGTGTGCTTTAGGCAGAGTGTTGATAATATTTATGCCGATTGTCAGATTTTTACAATTGGCTGTTGATTTTCTAATATTGACTTTATTTTCAAAATTTATTATGATCTTGTGCAAATTAAAAAATCATGTATATCCACTCTCTAAATATTTATATATGAAAAAATATTTATACCTTTTAAAATTAAAATATTTAGTGAATATTTTAACAAAATATTATTAAGAAAAATAAGTGTTATGAATTTAATATTTGTAAAAAAAAATTATTTTATATATTTATGATAATATTTTAAAACTCAAATTACTTCAATCAGTTCAACCGGTTCTATTGTCACTGGTTTGCCAAGCGGTTCAAATAAACTCCTAAAACTAAAATTATAATCTGATCGGTCAAATCCGTTTAAACCGGTCAAAAATTGTAAAACCTACCCTTGTGACCGGTTTATTAAATCCAGTTAAAAAATCCAACCCAACCCAATACCAACCAAATGAAAGAGGCTCTCGATGTCATCCATCTCCCTTCCCAAATCGCCAATCGATGCTAGGCACTAAACAGATCAGAAGAAAAGAAATCTATCTCCTCCATCTCCCTCACTCTCAATTACATCAGAGCTCTTGTAACTAGTAGAGAGTAGAAGGCAGTAAAGCAATTTGTTGGAGATCGTGGTGGTCTGTTTTGGGTTTGTAGAGAGAGAAAGGAGGGCAGGGAAACTAATTAGCGGAGAGCACAAGGCAATGAAGCAATTTGCTAGAGCTTTCTTCCTTGCATTCGTGGTGCTCTGTTTTGGGTTTAAAGAGAAAAAGAGCGAAGAAAAACCAATTAGCGGCGAGCACGAGGCAATAAAGCAATTTGCTGCAGCTTTCTTCTTTCCGTTCGTGGTGCTCTGTTTTGGGTTTGTAGAGAGAGAAAGGAGGGAAGGAAAAGAGAGAGAGCTGAATTTTAGGCCTAATTGAGTGGAATGAACCCTCAATGGCAAAGAGTAAGGAGGACAGAAAAACGTAGGGCTAAAATTTAGCCAAAAGGCACTCATTTATAAATTTATTTATTTTTATATTTTTTGTTATTAACTATATTGACGATAAGTTGAAACGTGATTTGATAACTTTATTGATTTGATCACTACTTTGGGTTATCTCGAAATCCAGCATCGGTGTGTTCGTATTTGATATTAACCAGTGGGTATAGGAAAGCAAAATCTTCAAATGCTTTTTCTTTATCGTATAAAAAAGAATTCTTTAAACATGGAAAAATTAAAGCCATTTGGGATATTGCTTGCTAGTGGAATCTATTGCATCTATATATTTTGTCCACACACGTTGGATCTTTTTCTACTTATTAAAGCCAAGTGGGATCTTACTTTGAGAAAACTCGCGCACAGCCACACAAGTGTTTTCAAATGAGAATTATATAAATTTTTATATACAAGCTTTTATTTTACAAATTATTGATGATTTGCAGACTGTGAGGTATCTTCTGGCAACTGGTAGAGTGGATGTAAATGCAAAAAATTCATATGGGTACACGGCGTATGACATTCTAGCTCAATGCAGAAGAGATGTGCTAGATTGGGACATTGGAAATTCTCTCCAAGAAGCAGGAGCCTTGAAGGGAAGTGCTGTTACTTGCTTACCTATTCCCGTCAGATGTTCAAATTTCCCAACCCACGCGACTGCTCACAGTCAAGCTAGAATATCACCAATTAATGACGAAAATCCACAAATGCCCTCATTTCTATGCGCTGATAACAAATCAGAAGCAGAAGAAGGAGATAATAAGCCGCAGAGACAACTCAATCAAGGCGAATGGTTGGCCAAGAAAAGAGATGCACTAATGGTTGTGGCATCGCTTTTGGCAACAATGGCTTTCCAGGCAGGGGTGAGCCCTCCAGGCGGAGTCTGGCAAGAAGATTCACCAGGACAACATAGAGAATATAGAGCGGGGGAAGCTGTTGTTGCTTATAATTATCCGGAAACCTACAAATATTACCTTCGTGCCAACACTATCGGTTTTGTTTCATCTTTAAGCACAATTCTGTTTCTTATCAGCGGACTACCCTTCAAGCGCAAGACATTCATGTGGGCTTTGGTGGTGATTATGTGGTTGTCAATTACGTCCATGGCATTTACTTATTCCTACTCTATTGTTGCAGTCACTCCAATAAAGGACAGAGAGCCACTACGTCGCACAATGTATGTCGCTGCTCCAGTGTGGTGTAGTGTGATGTCGCTCCTGCTTCTTGGGCACACTTTGCGCTTAATAGAGAAGTGGTTGAAAAGGAAGGGTATAGACATCTGGAAACAGCTTAGAAAATGTTTAAATTCAGGGGAGGTAAAGCAAGCCAATGGCAACCAAGCCTAGACCTTAATATATTCACAGAGGGTGATCAAGATAATCCAACAGCAACACTTGTCTGTGTTTGTGTTTGTGCTTGTGCTCGTCAAGGTTGTGTGTCATTCAAATTTAATTTTTGTGTATGTCGTAATGTCTCTATATCAGTTTATTCTAGTATCTAATAATCGTGCAAGCTTGTTATAGCCTATCTATTCCAGTTGTCATAGGAAAATTTGAACAGTGATGTAGTATAATGAGTTTATACTTTGTTATTTTCCAAGTCTTAAATTGACATGAGGTAAAAATTAGAACTCCCTGTACCATCATAATAGAAACTATTTCAAAACATTGTTGAAAGAAGAGGATTATAACTCACAAAACGCAGTGAAAAAGAAGAGATCTGAAAGCCCCAGAATGAATTTATAATTGCATAAATACGCAAAATGCAAGATTTAAACAAATATGTATAATGTTGCCGACTCTATCTTAGATCTGCCACTTTTTTGCACGTTTGTAACATGCTAAACGCAATCTAGAAGTGCACTTACTTGAGAGCTCTAATGTGAGAAATCATCTAGCATATCAAACTGACAGAGTCCTTCAGATCACCCCAAGCAGCCACAAGGAAGACTTTCTTATGCGAAACTCCAGTTGAATTTATGTTTTTTTTTTTTTTTTTTTTTGGGGGGGGGGGGGGGGTTGGGATGAAAGTATATTAGCAGTCTTTGGAAAATTCAATTTCATGCTTATTTTTGGACGAGTCATATATAAAAATACTATTAAATCATTCATTTTATTGCAAGAGCTCGATATCATTCACTTAGCAGATCGATCTTCTTCACTGACTTGTCCTCTTGATTTATCTACCATTTTAATCCTGCAATGAGAAAAAAATATATATAAGAGTTAAAATTTTAATTTGGCTTTAAACATATGATAAACATTACGCATACGTGAATTATAATAGCAATTGCATGCATTCGTTATGTCAATAATAATAAAGAAATAAATAGAAAATCAGATCACATGTGTTATGTCCTTGAAAATTTTATTTATTTATTTATTTTAAGTAATTTGGATTTCAGTAATTTAAATGAGGTGTGTTTTTAATAAATGCATGGTACTATTTCATAGAAATATATGATATTTTTTTAATTTAATTCATCTTAATTTTTTATTTACTTGATAATTTAAATTTATTATTATTATTTAAAACGATTTTATTAAACTTTTATTTATTTTATATTAACTGACAGAAGATTTACGGAAATGATCCAAGAATGCTTATCCTTTCCACTTTAAGGTAAAGACAATATGGACACTTGCAGAAGATAGGACATGCTAAAAGTTTTGCAAAAACTTGAAGGACAAAATGGTCATTTTCTCAACCAAATATTTTTTTAATTTTTGTGAAATATTTGAATTAAGAAAAAAAAAAAGAACAACACAGCAACGAGCCAATCTAATGCACGTCATAGGCGAACCAACCACGCAACACTATGTGGCCAGTCTTTTTCTGATTTATTTGATATTAAATCCTAATCCATTAGATCAAGAGTCTTAGCATTTATTAGATCAGTAGTATTTGATACTGATCTAATACCTATGAGAGTGACTAACCCATTGGATCATTCTATAGCATCAATTACAAGGCTTTTCCCTCGATTGGGTAATGACCCAATTTTTGGGTTTGATTTAGATGAAGGGCTTAATTGCATAATTTTAAACCTGGGGGTCTGAATTGAGAAAACATGTAAAGATGAGGGCTTAATTGAAATTTTTAGGGGCCAATTTGAAGAAATTAGAAGAGACAAGGGTTTAATTAGAAATTACTGGGGGAATTTGAAAGAATTAAAAGAATGAGGCTCAGATCTGTAAATAGGTCTGCAGGGTTCGATCCAATAGTGGACCAACCATTGTGCAAGCCATACCTTGATCATGTTGGTCAAGATTTTTGCTTAAAATCGGGTTTTCATGTGCGCACAAACTTACACAACCTTTGCCCTCAATCAATTTGAGGTTTGAGAGAGAAATCTGGGAAAGTTTGGAGTTTTAGTGGCTAACGGAGCTTATAAGCGGCATGAGGAGAAATCTTCAGATTTGAAGCTATTTTGGCCAGATTTCTTCCAATCAAATGGCTTTAGGAGGTTTATCTAGTGGAGTTCTACAAGCCTTGAGAAATTGTTTGAGGTATGTCATGTTTTTTTTCAAGTTTTTTTTTTTAAGTTTTTGATCTGGGTCGTGTTGCAAACCCAGATGTGGCAATCGAGTTTGGAAGCAAGTGAGGATGAAGGGCCCAGATGTATTCAGGCCCATACTAGGTTGACCCGGCCAGGTCAACTCAGCCAAGTCGAGTGAGGTCTGAGCTCGGGCTGGGCCTAGGTGTCTTCGAGCGAGCTAGCCCAAGCGTGTGTGGGTTGAGTCAGCCCAGTAGGGCTGGCCTGAACTATTTGGGCTTCAAGGATTGGGCTTGGGCTACAAGTTGGGCCTGAATGAGTCAATTTAGTGAGTTGACTCGACCTAGTTAATCAAAATAATGTATTGACTCACTAAGTCAACCCAGTTAATTGAAAATTAGAATATGTTATCCCAAGCAATAATGCAAAATAGGCATAAGGATTATTTGAAAATTAAATAACCAAGCCTGGGATAGGCTATCCAAGAGGAAATTAGGGTTTTTGTTGATTGAATTGATACAAAGATGGTTCAATGTTTGACCAGCCAGTTCAGTGGTCAAATCAACTCAGATTTTTTAAGTTGGACCAAGTCTGGGTTCAAGAGGAAGAGATCTATTATACCAAGTTGGTCCGAGGGTTCGAGGAAGTCTAGTTCGACTGGAATTTTAGTGTTTTTGATTAACCAGCCTGATTCAGGTCAATTTAAGGGTTTATGTGGCCAGTTCAGCCCTGTTTTCAGTGATTCTTGACTGGTTTAGACCAATTTCTAGGGTTTTGGGGCCCGTTCAATCCGATTTTAAGGGTTTTGTGGTCGATTTAGTTCAATTTAAGGTAGTTTTAGGCTAGTTTAGGCCGATTTAGGCTAGTTCGAGGGTTTTGGAGGCCGGTTCACTACGATTCAAGGGTATTTGAGTGAGTTTAAGGAGTGTTCTTGAGTTACATGGGTCCTGGGTGTTGGGTAGTGAGTCTTGGGATGCATGTTAGGGTTCTATAGTGGGATTCGAGCTCGGTTTTGTATACCGATCCCTTTTCTTGTGCTGGTTTTGGTGCTGGTTGTGATTTGAGTTATTATGGTTGCAGATTCACCGATAGAGGCACACCCAAACCACTAACTTGGGTGATGTGACCTAAGACTTCTTTTTGAATGATGATACCCTCTCTATGCATGCATTTTCTACTATGATTTCTGGCATGACTGATTATATATTTTGCAAACTGTATTTTGGTATATGTTTACATCTGGGATATGTGTTATATGGTTTATAAACTATCAGTAAACTATGTTGATATGTGATATCGATTTTAAGTTGTCGACTAGATACATTTATTTTTCACTTATATGTGGGGAGTTGTGCTATATGCTGAGACTGTGTTACCCTAGTGGGCGTGATATGTTGCTCTAATAAGCGTGTTGCCCTAGTGGGCATAATGTGTTGCTCTAGTGAGCGTGTTACCCTGGTGGGCGTGATGTGGACTCGATCAGGTGATGGCCATCTAATGAGATGAGGTTGTGATACTCCGATTGTGAGATGGAGGATGCCTTTGGTTGGAAGCGTGATATGTGACTGTGTTGAGCCCAATCATGAGATAGAAGATTCCTCCAATTGGGAGAGCCACGAGGCTGGAGTCTCATGATGTGATTGTTGGACTCCCACATATGTATGTTTTGATACTGAAACTATTCACTGTACATATATGTATATGTATGGTTTTGGACTAGTGATATGATACATATCTCATCATGCCTAGTTTAGGTTTCATTTGTACTTACTGAGTTTCGCGACTCACATTTTATTATCTTCCCAGATTGACTTGGTTGTTTGTGTTCACGATAGTAGTGGTCAGAGCCGATATTTACGAGTCGATCGATGTACGAGCATGTTCTTTTAATTACCTGTTTGTACTCCAGTGCTCATTTATTACTCAGACAAGATTCTGGTTTTGTACTTAAATAGTATGAGATATTTATGTGATTTGTTCAGTTTTGAGTATGTTGTGTTGTTATGAGGCTAACTAGGGTCGGGGACCCTGGTGCCAATCACAGGCTCGGGTTTGGGTCATGACAAAGTTGGTATCAAAACTATAGATTTTTTAGAATAAAAAAATAAGATTCTTTAGTAGTGCTTCTGTTATGAGGGTGAGGGTCTCACTTTCATAACAGAAAGATTGCCGAAAACCTCTTAGGGTGTACTTGGTATCGGTTCCTAAATTCTTTTGTGCCCGATTTCTTTGGTGCTATTCTAATCTATCGTTCTGTGTAGATGGATCCTCTACGAGATGCGCATTCTACCCCTCAACAGATAGTAGATCCTGGGGTGCTTGGGGACCCCGCAGGTGTGTCGGCCCCACTCCGACGAAAAGGAGAGGGCGTGCCAATGGGTGTGGGAGGACGACGAGGCCATTTCATGAGTCGCCAGTAGGTCAGGATTTGGCCGTATTGCTTGGGTTGTTAACGGGCATTCAGGGACTCTAGAAGAGTATGGCAGAGTTTGCGACAAGTAAGGCCAGTATGAGTAGGCAGTCAACTCTAATTAGTGGATAGACAGGTACTACCGCTACTCCCGTAGGGGCAGTACCAGAGTTGTCAGCTCTAGCTAGGGCACTAATGAGCACCCCTACAATTCCAGTAGTGTCAGCCCCTATGCAGTAGTAGTTGGGCTTTGATGGATACTTTCAAAAGTTTCTAAGGATGGATCTTCCTACCTTCTCTAGCTCGATTGTGATGAATGATCTCTATGAGTTTTTGGATATTTTGGATAGCACATTTCAGATTTTACAGTGTTCTGACCTCAGACGTGTGGATTTGACTGCCTTTAAATTCAAGAGGTGGCCAAAGCATGGTACGAATCGATTACTGCTTACTAGACCGACTGGCGCAGCTCCTTTGACTTGAGAGGAGTTCTGTAAGGAGTTTTTACAGAGGTTCTTAACTATTAGCCGACAGGTGGAGTTGATTATCGAGTTTGAGAGATTAGTACATGCTCTGGGCATGATAGTTTCAAAGTATGAGGAGCAATTCACACGATTATCTTGATATGCTATGAGCACATCACCAACGATATTGCACGGGCTAGGAGGTTTATCAGGGGATTATCTCGTCCTTTGTTCTGGGCTCTAGGGTCATAGATAAGGATTGTTAGTTATGCCCGTGCAGTAAAGAGTGCCCATGCTTTGAAAGCCTATGGATTGTCTAAGTAGGATTTCGAGGGTTTAAAGAAGAGGGTGAAGACTGAGGGCTCCTATAGTGGCAGTTTCAATTCTAAGAAGGGGTCATCTTCTCTTAGCCATCACCGTTCATGGTATAAGGGTTCCAGTAGTAGACAGTCATCGAGTAGTGTAGCCTCGTCAGATAGTCATACATCTTCTACTCCCAGCTGTGTCAGATGCAGCCACGTACATTCAGGACAAAGCCCTAAGGCGACAGGGGCATGTGTTCAAGTACGGCCAGCAAGGCCATGTGGCTAGGGACTACACGTTTTCCAAGAGGCCACTCAAGCTATAGACTTGTTACTGATATAGCCAATAGGGCACATGGCTAGAGACTGCTCACAAGAGATTGACTAGGTGACAGGAGCTTGTTATCGATATAAGCAGTAGGGACATATAACGAGGGATTGCCCTCATTCATCAAAGGCTATTTTGGTAGCAAGTACCACATCGTAGACTACAGGACAAACGGGTGCAAAGCCGTCAAGCTCACACAGTCAAGGGACAGGTGGCAGAGGTCGGGATAGAGGTCAGGCCGAGTATATGCCTTGACCTAACTAGATGCTCAGGCGTGTAATGCAATGATCACATGTACGATTACAGTATGTTCCTTAGAGGCTTATGCATTGTTTGAATCCAGTTCTAACTACTTCTATGTGTCAGTAAAAGTCTTAACCCAACTCCGTCCTCCGTAGTGACACTTGTTAAGGAGTTAGTATGGTTGACGCAGATATTTAGGTCGTGTCCGATCAGTGTTGTCGGTAGGGAGTCCATAGAGAACTTGATACTTTTGGCTAGGTTGGAGTTTGACGTGATTCTTGGCATGAATTTGCTAGCATCGTGTTATGCTATCCTAGACTGTCACAATAAGACAATGAGTTTCGAATACATCAAGTGAGGAGCCAAATGTCTAGTAGGGTGATTATTCTTTGACTTCAGCTACTATTATATCGTACTAGAGGGCTCAGTGGTTACTCAATCAAGGATTTCTGGCCACTGTTATAGACTTAATGAATTGGGTGCTTCAGGTTTTGTTGGACCGGTTTGTGATTGTGTTTATTGCAGACGTTGAGGGATCATCAGATGTATGCTAAGTTCTCAAAGTACAAGTTCTAACATGATAGTGTGGCCTCCCTAGAGTATGTAGTATCTATAGATGGAACCATAGTTAACTCCCATAAGATTAAGGTCATATAACAGTGGTTGAGACCTTTGTTTGTCACGAAGATTTATAGTTTTCTGGGTTTAGCCAACTGTTATTGACATTTTGTGCAGGACTTCTCAAGGATTGCTGCGTCGTTGACCAGATTGACCTAGAAGAGGGGTCAAGTTTTAGTAAACTATCCGAGGCCTTACATGGCAGGCGGTATAGGCCTCTAATAGGATGGTTTAAGGTCGAGGAGTGGAGTTTGTTGGGACCAGATTTAGTTCAGGACGTGGTGGATAAGGTTACTTGAGTAAAGACAAATTGTCTGCGGCTTAGAGCAGACAGGAGGTTTATGTGGACTATCGGCATTGACCGTTGGAGTTTGTTATTAGAGATCATGTGTTTCTAAGAGTTTTCCTAGTGAAGGGCATCGTCAGGTTCGGCAAGAAAGGTAAGCTCAATCCCTGTTACATTGGTCATACAAGATATTGGATCGAGATGGAGCTGTAGTATATCATTTGCCTCTTCTTCCAGAGTTGTCAGCGATACATCTAGTGTTTCATGATTCTATGCTGAAGAAGTACGTGCCTGACTCGTCGCACGTGATGGCACCACAAGAAGTATGGTTAGATCAGGACTTATCGTAGGAGGAAGAACCGATGGCCATTTTGGACCGATAGGTGAAATAGCTCCGCTTGATGGAGGCACTCTCGGTAAAAGTGTTGTGGATGAGTTAGACCTCAGAAGAGGTCACATGGAAGTCTGAAGAGATCATGCACAGGAGATATCCGCACTTGTTTGGTATGTGACTTTTTTCCTTGTTTTAAAAATTTGAGGACAAATTTTTATAAAATGGGAGAATGTAACGACCCAATTTTTGGGTTTAATTTAGTTAAAGGCTTAATTGCATAATTTTAACCTTAAGGGTCTGAATTGAGAAGACATGTAAAGATGAGGGCTTAATTGGAACTTTTAGCGGCTAATTTGAAGAAAATAAAAGAGACAGGGTTTAATTAGAAATTACAATGGGAATTTGAATGAATTAAAAGAAGGAAAAGGGTCAAATCTATAAATAGGCCTGCAGGTTCGGTCCAACATGGACCGAACACTATGCAAGCCATACCTTGATCATTTTGGTCAAGATTTTTGCTTGAAATTGGGTTTTTGTGTGCGCACAAACTAACGCAACATTTGCCCTCAATCAATTTGAGGTTTGAGACAGAAATCTAGGAGAATTTGGAGTTTTAGTGGCCGGTAGAGCTTATAGGCAATCGAAGGAGAAATATTCAGATTTGAAGCTATTTTGACTATATTTATTCCAATTAAACAGCTCTGGGCGGTTCGTTTGATGGAGTTCTACAAGCCTTGAGAAATTGTTTGAGGTATATCACTTTTTTAAAGTTTTTTTTTTTGAAGTTTTTGATCCAGGTTGTGTTACAGACCCAAATCTGGCAGTTGGCTCTGGAAACGGGTGAGGATGAAGGACTTGGATGTATGCAGGTCCATACTGGGTTGACTTAGCTCACCGGGTCGACTCAGTCTGGCCGAGCGAGGTTCAGGCCCGGGCTGGGCCTAGTTGTCTTAGGCGGGGATGGCTTAAGCATGTGTGGGCTAGGCCAGCCCAGTGGGGCTGGCCTAAACTGTTTGGGCTTTAGGGATTGGGATTGGACTGCAGGTTGGGCTGACCTAAGACATGCTTAGAGGTTAGGCCTGGGCAAGTCAACTCAATGAGTTGACTCGGCCCAATTAATTAGAGCAATGGGTTGACCCACTGAGTCAACCTGGTTAATTGAAAATTGAAATATGTTATCCCAGGGATAAGGTAGAACAAGGATAAAGATTAATTGGGAATCAATAACCAAGCCTAGGATAGGCTATCAAAGGGAAAATTAGGGTTTCTGTTGACTAAACTAATTCAGAGATGGTTCAATGTTTGATTGGCCAATTTATTGGTCAAATCAACTTGGATTTTTGAAGTTGGACCAGTTTCGGGTTAAGGAGAAAGAGATCTATTAGATTGAGTTGGTCTAGGGGCTCGGGGAAGTCCAGTTCAACCAGAATTTTAGGGTTTTGGTTGAACAGGCTTGGTCAAGCTGGTTCAAGGGTTTATGTGGCCAGTTTAGCCCTATTTTGAGTGATTCTTGATCGATTTAAATCATTCCTAGGGTTTTGGGGCCCGTTCAATCTGATTTTGAAGTTTTTGTGATTGGTTTAGTTCAGTGTAAGGTAGTTTTAGGCCAGTTTAGGCCAATTTAGGCTAGTTCGAAGGTTTGAGAGGCTGATTCACTACGGTTCAAGGGTATTTGAGTGAGTTTAAGGAGTGTTCTTGAGTCGCATGGTTCCCGGGTGTTGGGTAGTGAGTCTCGAGATGCATGTTGGGGTTTTAGAGTGGGATTCCAGCCCAGTTTTGACTGTTGATCCCTTTTCTTATGCCGATTTTGGCATTGGTTATGATTTGAGTTATTATGGTTGTAGATTCACTAACAGAGGCACACCCAAACCACTAACTCTAATGAGGTGGCCTGAACTTCTTTTTAACGTGACTTGTACTGTGAGTGATAATACCCTCTCTATATATGTATTTTCTATTGTGATTTCTGGCATGACTAATTATATGTTTTGCAAACTGTGTTTTGGTATTTGTTTACATTTGGGATATGTGTTATGTGGTTTATAAATTATCAGTGAGTTATGTTGCTATGTGATATCGATTTTGAGTTGTGGACTATATATATATATATATATATCTATTTTTAACTTATATGTGGAGAGTCGCGCTATGTGCTAAGACTGTGTTACTCTAGTGAGTGTGTTGCCCTAGTGTGTGTACTATGTTGCTCTGGTGGGCGTGATGTGGACCCGATCAGGTGATGGCCATTTGATGAGATAAGGCAATGATGATTCAATCGTGAGATACAGGATGCCTCTGGCCAAGAACTTAATATATGACTGTGTTGAGCCCAATCATGAGATAAAAGATTCCTCCAATCAAGAGAGCCATGAGACTGAAGTCTCATGATGTAATTGTTAGACTCCCACATATGTATGTTTTGATACTGAAACTGCTTACTGTATATATATATATATGTATAGTTTTGGATTGGCGATGTGATACATATCTCATCATGCATAGTTTAGGTATCATCTGCACTTATTGAGTTTCGTGACTCATATTTTATTATCTTTTAGATCGACTTGGCTATTCATATTTCTAATAGCAGTGGTTAAAGCCGAGATTCACAAGTCGATCGATGTACATGCATGTTCTTTTGATTACCTATTTGTACTCTAGTGCTCTTTTATTACTCAAGCAGGATTCTAATTTTGTATTTGAACAATATGAGATATTTATGTGATTTGTTCAGTTTTGAATATGTTGTGTTATTATGAGGCTGACTAGGGTTAGGAATCCTAGTACCCGTTATAGGCCGAGGTTTGGGTTGTGACAGGTTGACTACAACCCTACTGGCCGCTTATCGCCACATTACACTAACATCGTTTTATCAAATCTTTCCATTAGGAAAACAGGTAGCAAACCTGCCTCTATACAACACCAAAGCGGAGGACAGCCAACATGAGGACCATCAATCATTCACTAGCGATGGTTTTCACCTATTTAAAGATGAGATTCGCAAAATTATGAGCATCGAGTTGAGAGAATGATCAAACAAAGAAAGTTATTAGAGAGAAAGACAATCAAGGTAAAAAGAGAGAGGGAGAGAGAACTAGAGGAAGAGTTTGAGCAACTAGAATTGAAAGTGAAGCCAAAGACGTTAAGGGGCAACCGGAGGTCATAGAGCTGTCTGCCACCAGTAAAACCCTCTCCATTTTGACTTCTAGTTTTGGCCATACAAAACGAGAGTGGGGGGGGTCAAAGGCTAACTCATTTTGGCCTTCTGATTGTTGAAAAAAAAATGTTTATGGCATTGTTCACATCGAAATAGTCTAGGTTGTAAATAATGCAAAACGCCAAAGTTGGAGTTGGTGACCCACTGAAAAGATTTAAATGTTTAGGTCCTTGATTCATAATTTTAAAAAGTTGGGCATTTTGTCAATTAACATTGGAGCAGCCAATTGAATAAAATTAAAATTCTAAGGTTAATTAGAAGACCTAAGACCTAATTGAATAGATTTTATGTTTGAAGGCCATTGGTAAAGTTTGCAAGGGCCAAATTGAATACATTCAAAATTTAAGGGTGTTAACCCTTAAATGCAAGGGCCTAAATGTGAGTTTTGAGTATCAAGGCATTGGATTTTAGATCTATGTAAATGTTAATTACCATTTGTGGAGAGTTGTCCACTTTAGGGAGACTAAGCCATCAATGGACTTGTAGGTAGAAATTTTGAGTATTGTTTTGGTCAATGGTTGGCTTCTAATAAAGGAAACCATCTCCATGAAAAAAAAAATTTGTGCACTATTGTGTAGTTTAGTCATGTGTATTGACATACTCTTCAATTAAGTGTGTTCCCTTACCCAAAATTTCAAAGCTCTAATAGTTCAATAATCAACAGGCACCAAACACCATGAGCAAAGTGGAATTCATCCCAATTAGATGGAGCAAAACATCCAAAAGCCTACAATAAAAGGTTGAAAAATCAAAAGTTGCAAAAAATTTCCAACTTACCATAGTTTTAAGGAAAAAGAATTTACATACAAAGTTTGAAAAACTTAGATTAGTATAATTCAAGATATTTTGAAAAGCCAAGAAAAAGATCTATGACATACTTCAAACTAATTCAGCTCAGAAAATATTTGAAATTGAGCAAAATAGATGTAACAGTTTTGAGAAGTACATCAGATTTTTAACATTAATAGTATGGAAAAAAATTCATAAGTGAAGTTAGGAAATTCCAATTAGGCTACCTCATCAGAAACTTAAGAAGAATAGGCACAATTATTATGTTTTGACTTCAACTTATCTCATACATAAGTTGCCCAAAAGTTCAATGGAATTCAAAGCATACTTCTATTAGCTTCATGATAGCTTACAGGCCACTTGTAGATTTCAGAAGTACTTAAAAGCTTGTTCAAGCCAATTTGAAATTAAACCCAGCTTTAAACAACGCGCTAAATTGTGCAAGTTTAGCCCACATTTAGCATAGAAATTCAAATGAGCCCAAGTGGCCTATGCATTCTAAAGCTAAGGCCCAAAAATCTGAGCTTTGCCCACTTACCACTAGAATAAGGCTTCTAGAAAATATAACAATAGCAAATTAGTTCATGACAACAAGTTTCAAGTGCCCACATGATACTAATGTTATACTCACTTATGCTAATAACAAGTCATTCCATGTTCAAAAGAAGTTGCAGCTAATTCAACCTTAGCAGCAACCAATATAGTAGCTATTCAGTCCATATTGCACATGCTATTCGGTTCAAGCTCCGATCTATAGCTCACATGGCACAAACCAACTTCTTAAAATCAACACCAAGATTTGCAAATTAGAGGCCAAAGCCAAGCAAGATCCAAATCGACCCTCAAGCCCAAGGCAGCTTCAAACCAACTTAGGCCCGATTCCAATTAGCAACTAGAAGCTACTCCACAAGCCCAAGGCAGAAAACAATAGAGCCTCCAAGTCCAACTCCAACACTCCAAAAATGATGTCGGCCCAACTCACAAAGCCAAGACCTACATTCTAACCAATTCAAATCTAGAAGGAGTTTCAAAGCAGGACACCAAGTGAAGTTATTATAGTTAAGTTGTATGCCAGATCTAAAGTTGGAAACCACCACAACAAAACGCACTCGAAAGCCCAACTAATAGAGCTTGCACACCAACATAGCACTAGAAGCCCAACAGCAAAATAGCAGCATTGAAGCCTCAAAGCTCATTTTAAGTCTACCACAATCCAACTAGTCTCAATGTCCAAAGCTGATAACCTAATTCAGAGCTCAAAGAGCCTAAAGGTTTCAACCTAACTCATTGACTCATCAAGTGAAGCCCAAGTCTACGTCAACCAAGACCTGTTCTGTAATGAGCAAACCCAAACTAATCTCAAGACCTACTTCAGCTTTTGAAACCTAGTTTAAGCCCTCTAACCAATAAGCCTACTATAGATGCTTAGCATAATAATAGCACATAGTAACCTAGGTGTATCTGCAACATTTTAACAAGAGCCCAAATCCGATTTGTTCAATCCACTCAATAATAGATGGCTTAATAGCAATTGAGGCCCAACTTGAAACTAATTAATAGAAACCTAGCTTCAACCTTGTCTAACTTTCCATCAAACTTGACCCAAAGCTACTCCATGTTAAGACCCAAAACTCCAACACTTGCAAACTTGACTAGTTGTAGAGAAAAAAGAAATTATGTAGTTGAAGAAAGGGAAGATTCTCTCGACTTGCGCAATGACTAGGCACAAGTCTAAAAAAGAAGAATGATAGGTGTAGAGTTTAATTCAGTGTATAAAGGAGGAAGACAATAGCTGTGAAAACATTGAATGACAATGCCGTTAGGGCAAAAAGATAGCTTAGACAAGAATAGAGGAAGAAGATAACATTGGCTATATACAACTACGTGGAGTTTCCTACCCAATCTATTCTTATGTTTGTACTCTGTCTCCAAATTTTGATAACTCCATTATGTGTATTGAATTGTAATGTTAAGCTAAAAATGAAGGTTTTTTTTTTTTTAAGTTAAGGGTCGATAATTTTGAAACCATTTAATTATATACTTAAGAATTTTTGATTTGATTTCTATGATGAATTAGTGTTTTCTACAAATTTCATAAATTTTGCTTATGCTTTTGTGTAAAACTTTAATGCTATTATGAAATAGGGTTTGGAGGGTTGCTAGACCTTTAACTCCTATGGGTTTAATTAAACCTCTTGTAGTACTACAAGAAATCGGCTTGTGCCAATGAAGAACCAATGCAACTATTGACATCAAAAAATTCCTTGACAGAAATACTTACCAATGCAAAAAATAAATGTGTCAGTTATTTCCAACGCGAAAAAAAGGTCAAGAAAAAAAGCATCAATTATTTACTTTTTCAGATTGGTTTGTATTTTGCTAATGCATTTTCCAATGTAGTTTTTGACAAAAATTCACCATCATGGTGATGAAATGCCTTATATTTTTTTTTTTTAAAATTTTTGCATCAATAATTTTTTTATTTCACCAAAACAACAATGTGTAGGTAATTTTCTTTTTTATTTTTTATGTTACCGACGCAACATTGCATTAGTAAATTTCTTTTTTTCTTTTGTATTTAATTTAATCTTCAATTATTTTTATTTTATTTAAACAAATTATTAACTGTGCTTTATTTCTTGAAACATAGGATTATAAAGTAAAAAATAATTTGTTATGTTATTGTACTTTAAAAAATATTATAAATTTTAATTCAAATATGTAACATTGGGAGACCAGAGCTTAAGCTGGAGCATATACCTATGTTTATACTTGTTAAAAAAAATGAAAAGGAAAGACATTTAATTTAGTTGTAAATTATGTTTGGAGTGGATTAAAAGACTAGAATAATTAAAGTAATTATAAAAAAATATCATTTTATTCTAATTTGTATTGATATATTGGAAGATTAATTTTCATAATTCAAACAAATTATTAAAGACTCAATTATCTTTCCACAAATTTTATCATTTTTAGTAAGAAAGTAAAATACGACACTTTATGACAGTTTTTTAATCATTTTTTAGCATGTAAATTATTTAAATAAACAATCTCACAATTTTTTCCAAACTTCTAATATTTTCTCTGCAAATCACATCCAAACATACTCTTAATGTGGAACCAAATTCGATTTTATTCATTTTCTTTGATTTTGTCAAATTAATTTTATAGTTATTTATTTTAATTTTAAGGTACTTTGTTTTGCTTGATATCAACTGTTTTTCTTTTCTTGTACTTTAGTTATGTGGACTATATAAAAGAAATGGCTACGTACAGAAGGGGATTTGTCTAATTAGCTCCCAAACACGGAAGGGGATTTGTACCCACTCAAATGTTGTTAGTTTTATTTTTTGTCGTTGTTAGCATTAAACAAAATGAAAGCAAAAATGCAGAGGAGATATTGTCATAGAGCAATTCCATATAGCATTTATTACAGTAGCAGTTAAAATGGGAACGATGACCGGGTAAATGGGGCAAGCAAAATTATTAGAAAAAGAGTGACAACAAGACAACACAATAAATTTCAATATCCCGGTGACCTGTCCCCATTCGCAGATGAAAATCTGATTATTTCCGCAGCCATAAGAAACCCGGCACAACAAAAATGGGAGAAAGATCTGCATACGGTTTATGGAAGAACATACAACAAAGACACCTCCAACATGGAAGACTATGGTCTGCTCTAAATTACTCGCAATGAGTGTTGTTTCCATGCATGAAATGGGCGATATGGAGAAGAACCGTAGAAAGCAAGTATGAGAAGTACCTCTGGAGTGAGGTCCACGTCGACTTTTCGAGCAGAATGGTGACTTTCTAAGCAGAATAAAGGAAGACTCGATGAACAACCCACAACTAAAATCTGAGAGGCGGACTGGTGGCAGCGACTGAAATTTTGGTGACGAAAAACTCACATTTTATTTAAATTTTATTTATACCAACTCTTTTCAAACCTATTTTCGTATAACTCATTTATTCTAAACATGCCAAAAAACGAGGCTTAAGTTTCTTTGTCAAATGAATAACCAAAGCAATTTCCTCTATACAAGAATTCACCTCAATTGAGCGTCTTAATAAAAAAATTCTCTTGAGAAGATAAAAATGAAGGGAGGCTGTGAGGAGGGGACAAGAAGAAGAAGGGAGCCTCCTCTTTTTTTAACATATAAAAATCTGATTTGATATTTTTTTATTAAATCGGCTGACACCTAGTTACTTAACAACGACTTCATGATTTTCGGCGAGCTCTATGTTAAGTAAAATTAGAGGAGATAAAAAGAGTAAGGAAACTATTGAATAAGGAGATTTAAACAATCCAAAAGCTTAAATTGAGGACTTCGAAGTGCTTTGCACCAAATAATTATCATACACCAAATGAAAGTCTCGTGTGATCGCATTCATAATTTATCCCCACTTAGCTTTGTGTGCACGCGGCAATGGCTCTGTCGGGTCGATCCCTATCAGCACTATCAGACTCTTCATCGTCTCGTCAACCACTCTCTCAGTCGATTTCTCTCGTCTGCTCCATTACCAAACTCCTCCAAACCTTAAACCCTCAGAATCCCAACTTCCAAATCTCCGACCCGTCTGCTTTCAACCACTTAGCTCCACAATTAAGCCCCGCCCTTGTCATTGATGTCATCAAGAATCAATCCAATCCTTACCATGCACTCTTCTTCTTTGATTGGGCGTCAAACCCAGTTCCAAATCCCAACCGCTACTCTCACACTCACCTCTGTTACGTAGCCATCACTGACCTCCTTCTCTCCCATGGCTTGTTCTCTACAGCAGCCTCTCTGCTTGAATCATCAAACAAACTTTCAGATTTTATGCTGGGAAAGTTCATTAAAGCCCATGCCAATCGGGGGGATATTCGAGGAGCAATTCAGTGGTTCTACCGAGCGAAAATGAGGGAGTCCGGCCGTTGTTTGTCGTCCTATAATGCGATCCTAGGTGTCTTGGTCAGAGCAAATCGAGTAAACTTGGCCCGTGCTTTTTTCCATCAGATTGTTGGAGAAGGTTTGATTGAGCCCGATGTTTATACTTTTACGACAATGATAAGGGGATTTTGTAAATTGGGTATGATTGAGGATGCACGAAAGGTGTTCGATGAAATGAAATGTCCGCCGAATTTGGTTACTTATAATACTATGATTAGTGGGTTATGTAAGAAAGGTTTAGTTGAAAGTGCACGGAGTATTGTGAACAAAATGAGGGGTACTAAGGATCCCATGCCAGATGTAGTCACCTATACTACATTGATTGATGGATTTTGTAGAAGAGGCCAGCTGGAGGAAGCAAATGAGTGTTTTGCTGAGATGCTGAATCAAAATTGTGAGCCAAATGTGTTGACATACAACGCAATGATTCATGGGTTTTGTTTAAGTGGAAACATTGATGAATCAAAGAGAATGATGACAAGGATGAGACTAAGAGGTTTGAAGGATGATGTTGTTACACATACTAGTTTACTCAAAGGGTTTTGTATTATAGGAAAATCAGATGAAGCCGTCAATCATCTAAAGGAAATGGTTAGTCTAGGAATGAAACCTGATGTGACATCATATGGAATTGTGGTGAACGAGTTTTGCAAACAGGGGAAAGCAAACCAGGCTATTGTTCTTCTAAATGAAATGGGGATGAGAGGCATCAAGCCAGGTGTTTCCAGCTTCAATGCTGTTCTCAGACTTCTTGTAGACTCTGGGGAGCTTGACAGAGCTATTTTTCTTTTGAAGCAGATGAAGCCAAAGGGTTGCCCTCCAAACTTCTTATCATATAGCACAGTGGTATGTAGCCTGTGCAAGGCAAAAGGAAGGATAGCAGAAGCTGAAAAGATTGTCTGCAACATGATCAGAGATGGTCACTCGATGGATGCTAACTTGTTCAGTTGCCTAGTTAATGGATATCTAAATGATGGAAATTATGAAATGGTAGGACAGATTTTCAGGGAAATGATTTCTAAGGGATACAAGGTTAATCTTGAGAGCTTTTCAAATGTAGTCCAAGAGCTGCGTAAACAGGGAAAGGTGTCTGAAGCTGAGAAATTGTTTGAGATGTCTAGGAGTTGCCCAGTAAACATAGATATACAGAAGGGTTCTAGATGATTGTCTATATAAAATTGAAAATAATGCATATCAGGGCCCATAGGATGCGGAGAAGTCAGAAACTGAAATGAAGCTATTTGTCTGCACTTACAGACTGAGGGAAAGCTTATTAGGAATGCATTAAAAGTTTAATGCTTTTGATTACTGATCATTGGTTATGATTTGTGAGGTCATGACTGCAAATGTTTGAGATGATATTTTCCAGGTAAGAAAAGAATAACCTATCACGACTCGGTAGTCGAGTCCGTGACCGGTGCTAGGCTCAGAACGAATCCCAACCCCGCAAACCTAATACAAGCTTCCAAAAGATAGAACAAAATAAACTTAACTTAATATAATATCCACAGTTTGATACAAACTTTAGAAAATCTAATACAATCATCAACATCTGAAAAATTCTTAAACTCAATTTCTATATGTACTAACTAAAATAAATTAACATAACAGGAAGGAACACTAACTAGATACTACACTTAGAAACCAAATATGCTAGAAATACAGAATCGGGGTCAACCACTCTTCTCACGTAGCAAGACCAGTTGAAGGTACAGAACCTGAGTCTAAAAAAATTAAGGGGTAAGTCTGATGACCCAATGAATAGTAACGCGTATTTACATGACAAAGGACATATATCATATAGTTTCTATCATAAAACAGACTTTTCAAACTTGTACAAGTTAAGGAGTTTGTAACAGAGAACAGAACAGAAATCAAGACAGCAATCTCATAGTCTGCCAATATACATATAATAGAATTGAACAGACAACAGGACGGCATCTGTCGTAATCACGAAACAAGCCTACCACGTCAGTCACACGTGATAGTCTAGCACCACTCCTGCTAGCTAAGGATACAGGCCAAGGTGCACCCAGTTTAATGCCTACTACCGTTAGCTGCAATGTTCTAATCATTCGATACTCTCTTAAAACATTTTCCAAAATTTACTAGAAATAGTTTACAACTTTTCAAAGTGTCCAAGCATAACAGTTTCAAGAAATCAATTTTACAGATTTTCGATGTTCAACATATCAGAAAACAGAATCAATAGTTCAGGACATTTCCAAACAAATTAAAAAATTTCATATACGTCCCTTGTAAGTTTTTATAATATATTAAATTTCAATTTCGAAACAATTGAATTTATAAACAATTTTTGTAAAACTTATCATTTAACAAATACAGAAAATAAGGATTTGAGCCTACTCTAAGCAGCTAATATCAGATATCTAGTCAAATCTGTCTTATCCACTGCGTCTTGTACTAAATTTAGTTCTAGAATCTTAAATTTTCTTATTTCAAATCATCTTATCAAAGATTTACAACTTCTTCCATATGATACCTCAAAAGGTTCCATCAGAATAATCCATAAGTAAGTTTACATTGAAGTCTACAATATCCTTCAATCATTTACTTTAATCAAACAGGACTTATTCTCAACTAACCTAGACATGCTCCCTTACAAGGGTGGTCACAAAAGGTTTCCTTATCGAATCACGCCTCATAGTATGAAGATACACAAGTAAGTTGATCACTCTTAGCACAATAATCTACACATAAGAGTGAGTCGATCTAGGATCATATAATACACGTGCCTCAAGTAACCTAATTGTAATTATACCTCTACTTAGGTCTCTTCTTCCTTGTTGTTTATTCATTGTTCGGCACTCACATTGATTTTCCAAAGCCTTTATCAAATTTAAATCTTGTACTTCCCAGTGGATTAAACCTCACATCAGTTGTTAATCATTCACAAAGCGAGTACAATTATTTTCAAACTATAGATTCTCATTTCATCTCTTAACCTTATACTTATTTTTCTGGAATCATCTCTTTATACTGGATCAGTAATACTATTAACTTTTTAATCTTTTAACTAAATGGTTGGACTGCCAACCAACTCCGTCTTTGAAAACTTCCAATCCTTAATTAATTTTACCTTAAACAATCCATTGATAAAATTTATAATTACTCTAAGGTCCCTCAAAATAAATCTCAAACCACTAAGCATATCTTAGTTTTAATGGAACCACAAATCACATCATCCTAAGTTTACCTCAAATAGTCTGTATAAACAATTTCATATTATCTCAAGCTCTCAAAATAACTCTTGAATCTCTAAAATCCTCCAAGTTCAAGTCTATCAAGCTAACACATACCTATAGATCATT
The DNA here is from genome assembly GCA_911865555.2 of Thlaspi arvense. Classification (NCBI taxonomy): domain Eukaryota; kingdom Viridiplantae; phylum Streptophyta; class Magnoliopsida; order Brassicales; family Brassicaceae; genus Thlaspi; species Thlaspi arvense. The sequence goes on along the minus strand of CAJVSB020000004.1, from coordinate 41,219 downwards.
TTCAAATTATTCAGTTACAATTTCTCTTTCCATGCAAAAGATTCATGTCCTTCGAATCCTTAAGCTATCTAATACAATTTTCTAGTAATTCAGTTCTTTGATCCAAGGATGGTTCTCTATTAATCCTCGAAAGTAACTTGTTTGCTTTTTATGCATCAATACTTCCAAGATTAATCACGCCATCGAAAGCCACAATACAAAACTTGTCTCTATAATTCATCTTATATATCATTATTTTTCATGCTGAGCCATTCCTATCCCTTAGAAAACAAAGCATGATCACAATGAAACTAAATCCTCAAGTTTTATACACAAGATCATGTGAATGCTCAAGTACTAGCTATTTGGCTAGATTGTTTCCCTTATCACTATTGATCTTTTCATTTTCTCACATGCACTATATTTCTCCCAGAATCACAGATAACTTAGAGCTCTGATACCACCTTTGTCACGACCCGGTAGTCGAGTCCGTGACCAACGCTAGGGTTAGAATGAATCCCAATCCCGCAAGCCTCAAATGATCAGAACTATAACAAAACAAAATAAACTTAACTTAATATAATGTCCACAGTTTAATACAAGCTTCCAAAAATCTAATGCAATCATCAACATCTGAAAAATCCTTAAACTCAATTTCTGTCTGTACTAACTAAAACAAATTAACATAACAAGAACGAACACTAACTAGCTACTACACTCAAAAACCAAATCTGCTAGAATCATAAAATCGAGGTCAACCACTCTTCTCACGCAGCAGGATCAGTCAAAAGTACAAAACCTGAGTCTGAAAAAATTAATAGATGAGTCTGATGACCCAACGAATAGTAACGCGTATTTACATGATAAGGAACATATATCATATAGTTTCCATCGTAAAATAGACTTTTGAAACTTATACAAGTTACGGAGTTCGTAACAGAGAACGGAACAGAAATCATGATAGCAACCTCATGGTCTACCGGTATACATATAACAAAACTGAACAGACAATAGGACAGCATCTACCGTAATCAAGAAATAGGCCTGCCACGTCAGCCACATGTGATAGTCTAGCACCATCCCTGCTAGCTGGGGATATAGGTCAAGGTGCACCCAGTTTAACGCTACTGCTGTTAGTTGCAATGTTCTAACCATTCGATACTCCCTTAAAACATTTTTCAAAATTTACCAAAAACAGTTTATAACTTTTCAAAGTGTCCAAGCATAACAGTATCAGGAAATCAATTTACAGATTTTCAATGTTCAACATATCAGAAAACAGAATCAATAGTTTAGGACACTTCCAAACAAATTAGAAAATTTCATATACGTCCCTTGTAAGCTTTTATAACATATTAAATTTCAATGTGGAAACAACTGAATTTATAAACAATTTATGTAAAACTTATCATTTAACAAATACAGAAAATAACGAAGCATATAAATACGTATTAGTACTCACAAATACTAGAGAACCACGAAATTCGAGTTTTGGCACTTTGACTTCACGAAAGTCGATCACTCAATCTAGAAATAATCAAAATTCTTATTTTAGAATATAATTCGTCTCATAATTAACTCAAATTCAAAATCCCATCAAAACCTTACCATTCTCTTAGGTTTTCGTGTTCAACTTGTATTGGAAATTCTTCAAATCCCGAACCGATCACATAATTCACATCCTAAGTATTAAATCCTTGAACTGGGCTCATAAAATAATCAACTTGTCTAATTATCCTTTAAACCAATCATTAAAGTACTAAACTGGACTTGAACCGGTCACTAGAAGGTTGAACCGACCATGAACTGGTCAAAACAACACTGAACTGAACCTCAAACACACTAAACTGGACATGAAACCTACTGAACCAGTTATAAAACCACTGAACTGGTCACAAAACCCAATAAACCGGTCTTAAATCTATTAAACTGGTCATAAATATGTTGAACCGGTGGTTTTCTAGTTTTTTTCTTAATTACTTTGACATTAGACTGGCTGGTTCACCATTGAACCAGCCGATTTACTCTTAAACCGGCTACAAACCAAGTAGACAATTTAATTTCCTTCATTTTGGTACCTTGAACCGGCCAAGAACTAGTGTAAAAATCACCAAACTGGTCATTTTCTATTTTCTATGTCTTCCTTTTATTTTTCTCCATTTTCTATCTTTTCCTTTTATTTTTTTTCCATTATTTGGAAATCTAAAATTATTATTTCCATGGCTTTTCATCCAAGAATTTTTCTAAAAATCATATAAATATTATTTCCTATTTTTCCTTATTTTTTCTGATTTTTTCAAATTTTTTTCTATTTTTCTACTATTTTTAATTTATTTATTATTTTCTGATATGTAGATCCAGATCTCATATTCGGATCCTGGTCCAACCCAGAACCTGGAACCCAAAATGCCTGACCCAACCCAATTGGCCTATTGGTCATGGCCCAAAAATCAGGGCCCAATTTTTATTCATGACCTGGCCCAAGCCGAGTGGGCCACACCCTGAGCCCAAATCAAGTTCCATCTTTTTAACCAGGTCCTACGTGACCCAAGTCTCCCTTTCTGGGTCATCTTTCTAACCCATTAGTCTGTAAATAACCCAACTCCCCAGGCAACTTCAAACTAAACAAATTAGAAACTTTACCTTGAATTTTTCTTGCAATCGGGGCTCGGAATGATCAAGTGAGAGCAACTAATTGATCAATTGGCTGATAATCAATTTAATTTGAGAAGATCAAACTTGAATAACTTCAAGTGGCGCACGAACAACCAAATCAATTTCTGTCAGGAATTCGCGAGAGTGAAAACAGGTTTTATGAAAATTACTATAGGGTTATTCTTCAACATCCTCAACCGCACCAGGTTATAAAAGAATCGAAACCGCACCAGGTTATAAAAGAATCGAAACAAAAACGTGTGAATTAAATAAAAATTTTGGTTTCTGTCTTGTAGATCTGAACGTTACATACATTTAGGATCCATTTCCCTAGATTTGCAATTTCGTCCTTGGTTTCTGGTCTCTCTGCAATTTGGTCCCTGGACACTAATATTTTAGGTTCTAGTCCTGAACAGTTTTTTATTTATTCAATTAAGTCCCTTAGTTTTCAATTGAATCTCCTACTTTCTTCATTCCTTCAATTATACCCTTTATTTTTTTTAATTTCCCCAAAATCTAGGATTTTACATAACCATCCATTTTTATTTATTTATTTTTTCTTTTTACCAAAAAAAAAAAACTTAATCTGCTAGTTATTTCCACTGAAGTCAACCGGTATTGCTTATGCAGTTAAACGAGTTAATTAAAAAATGTTGACTTGGCAACTGAACTGACGGACATATGATTGAATGTAATTCCAATTATATTTTTAATTATTTTTATAAAAAATTGGCAAGCAGGCAACAAACATATTTTACTTGTTTCTGCGTCTCGATATTTTTGTCAAATTAGCATTGTTTTCAAAATAATGAAAATTTTGCAAGATGCCCATATTCTAATATTACAAAACAAAACCGAACTGATTTATTAAAAGATAAATTTGTAGATCTCATATATATATATATATATAGGGAGAAAAGATATGCATTAATTGTTAGAAATACACTGATTTATGTGAATTATTTCATTTTCCATATATATATAAAAAAGGAAACAAATAGGGATTAATTATTAGAAAAAAATTAATTTACATGAATTGTTTCCTTTTCCTATTATGACAAATATATAGGAAAGGAAAAAGATAGAAATTAATTATTAAAAAAATTAACTTATTAAATTATTTTCTTGTGTGTGTGTGTGTGTGTGTGTATGACATGTTATCCCACATCAATTTCTGAGAGTAAGATGATATGATATATAAGAAGTTAGAGACTACTACTGAACAACTTGAGTTTAAGTATTTTGAATCAATAGTTTGGCTCAACAAATTAGTAGAGCTAGTAGTTCTCAAATTATTACACAAAAATTGTATGATAATTAGACTTGTCAAGTTAAATTTCATTCTAATCTTAACACCGATTATAAATCCAGCACAGAGATTGTAACAAAATAATATCAAAGTAAAACGATTTTTGAACATATTTTGTTTGTCTATTAATACAGGTTTTTTACTTGATGAGAATGTCCAGTGTTTAAGTGTAAGAGATTATGGCATCTCATCTCACACCGATTTTTGAGAATAATATAATATGGTATATAAAATATTAGAAACTACTACTGAATAACTTGAGTTTAAGCAGTTTTGAACAATTATTCAGGCTCAACAAATAAGTAAGACCAGTAATTCTTAGATCTTTACAAAAATACTGTATGACAATTAGATTTGCTAAGTTGAATTTTATTCTAACCTTAGCGCTAGTCACTGATCCAGTACATAAGTTGTGACAATATATATATATATACATACGTATATATGTATGTATAAAAATTGATTATTGAAAAAATTTTGATTTATGTTAATTGTTTTCTTTTTTTCATATATATATATAACAATTTATGTAAATCAATTTCTTTCCAATTTAATTTTTTAACCATGTGTGCGTGAAAAAAAAATGAATTGATTTGCATGAATTATTTTCTTTTTTTCACATAAACACTTACTTATAGAAAAGAAATAAATAGGATTAATTATTAGAAAGGAATTAATTTATGTGAATTATTTTTTCATATATATATATTTATATATCTGTGTGTGTGTGTGTGTTGTAAAAAAGATAGAAATTAATTATTAAAAAAGACTTGGCTTACATAAATTGTTTATTTCTTTCATATATATATATATATATATATATCATTTTTATATTAGTTGATGTGTTATGATGCTATATTTGATTGATATTAATTGATTTATTTATTTATTTATTTTAATATTTTTATATTAAAATATAAATTTTATTTATTTATTTTTATGTTAGGATATAATACATCTCGATGTGATATTTAATTTTTATTGACTAATTTACTTATTTGCACATTTAATATATTATTTAATACTTATATAATAAAATGTTGTTTTATTTAATTTATCGTCTTGTTCAACTTTTTGTCATGTTATATTAAAAAGGGTTTTTATTGAATATTTAATTTAAAACTCAAAATTTTCAAATATTTAGTTTCATGCAACATTAATATTTTTACATATATAATTAATTTATAAATGTTTCATTTTTCTATATATATATATATGTATATATTTATAAATATTTTGCTTCTTCCTTTTTTTTAACAATTCTTTATGTATTATATTTAAATTATTTAGGTTTTTTGTATTGATATCTTTAGTTTATAATGAAATTTTTTGTAATTATTTACATTGTGTATGTTACTATTTTTGCGATGTCTGTGAGTGAGATTATGTCATGACCTAAAAAGTGGATTGGAGACTGGCGCTATAATCAGAATAAATCACAACCTCACAAGTGTAATAGAAAATATGAAATTTAATTGAACCAATAATTTGATATGAAATAAAATATAATTCAAACCACACTAACTGATCTATCAACACATAACATAAAACTTGTCTGTAGTCAAATAGAGTATACTAAAATCCTACAAATACAAAGTCTGACAAAAACTGAATAACTAACTTTAAGAATCTAAACAAAAGTCAACAGAATAATACAGACTCCTCTCAAGTAACAAGAACCATCAAACTAATGAACTCAAAATCTGAAAAAAAATAAATAAATAAATGTGAGTCTACAAACCTAGTAAATAATAATATGAGAACAAATAATATGTATACAGATACGACATATAATTCACTGAAAATATATTTTTAACAAATATTCATAATTTAGGAAGCTCAAAATCCAAAATGTCACAGATATCAGAAATCAGAACGACAACTCACAGTCTGTCGAATAATAGAACAACAACACTCAATCTACCAGAAAATTTAAGTTGAACAGTGATACTAATCCTCTAATCGAATAATTTAACACGAAGCAATTTTTTTTTTCCTGAAAACTCCTAATCTTTATCTAGAATTTAAATAAGATAATCTCTCCATAAAAATTTCTTCTTATTCTAATAATTACCCAAAAATAAATTTTAAACCGCCAGTTCATTCAAACTTAAAGAATTTCAATCTCTCTATCTTAGATCCACCTCAACCAGTCCATCCAAGTAATTTCAATCCTTCTAAAATTTTTCCAAAGTAACATTTAAATCACTATTAACCACATCTAAAATTTTAGATACTCTTAAAATCCTCAAAACTCAAATATATGCTTTTATAACACATGTCCTTAAATACTATTTAAATTATTTTGTTATTGTTTTATCATATATACAAAGAATCATGCTATTTTAATTCTTAGTTATTTACTAAGACTACCCCAGTCTTTCACATACTTTGATCTAACTAGAGTTTTTAACGAATCTCAATAATATACTATTTGTTGCCAATATATATTCTAAATTTTATACTTTGGAGATCAATTATGCTACCTAAAGCCAAAATAAAACACTTGTCTTTTACTTCCTTTAAATAATTGGTTCTTAGTCTAAGCTCACATTTATTACCTATGCAAAACTTCATCTCTTAATAATATATATTTCTATTTCAATTGGTAGATTATGTATGACTTCCCAAAATCTTTATCAATTTTCAGTTTATAACCCCAATATTTCAAATTTTTATCAATAGTCATATGCATTCTCTTCAATAAATTATGTGTGTGTGATGCACCTATTGTCGCTGGGGCAAAGAATGAAATGTTAGATGTCTCCCTAAGAGGTTGACCCACTTTATCTTTATTGGCTCTACTTTGACCAATATGAGCACTGCCTGAGTTCCTCCAAGTGTTTACCATGGTTGATATAAATACTTGATACAACATAATATGTCAAATAATACTCATTAGTGATGTAATGTATATGCTCTAAGTGTAACTAACTTTTACTGTAAAATTTATTAACATTGACTCCTTAAAGATCTTAACACTGCTTTGGTACTACTAATTGTCACAACCCCTTGTAACTCGAGCGAGATATGACAGTGAAATAGGATTTAGCAACCTCTGATACCCAAGATTCACCAGAGAAGGAAAAACCTTATTGACTATCGTACTTATTGAGTCTGTTGTATAACTCACATCCAAAAACTGAATAACATAACCAAATTTGACATATTATAATTAGAGAATTAAGTCATTATCATAACTGAAAATATAATTACTTTATGTAACTTCTTTTTTTCAAAATAAAATTTACATATAATAAAACTATTTAACTTTCACTCCCCAAGCAACAACCCAAACTAGTTACTATTAACATAAATGGGGCCCAACCTCTCTAGACTCAAAATGCTATTGTGTTGGATGCACGTAATGCACCTACAAATCTTTATTGTTAAAACTTGAAAAATAAATAAGTAGTGAGATTTGTGTTCCAGTGAATGATCCTCCAACTAAAAGTAATGAAACAGAAATATATTACATAATACTGTAAATAAAAGTGGTTCGTAAAACTAGCATAATTGATATAGAGAATATCATATCGTGAGATATCAATTCACTGATCATAATTTAAAAATAAAACTAATTCACCCGTTGAGCCTGCAGATGCAACCATAGCAAAATATTTTAAAATAGCTAAGAATGGAAGCAAAAACATAATGACTCCATAAATAAATATGAGGTCTGACGTGCACGTAAATATAAACATAACATAATAAAAATCCACTGGGTGCTACTCGCCATGAGACTCGTTTCATAGGACACCACCCCCATGGACAAACACACATGACTTGTTAGTGTCGTAAGGCCCCACTGGGCAAATAATTTGTTTAGTATTGCTACACTAATCATAACTACCCAGTGAATTATCTAGGTGAATTACAATATTTATATAAATAACTTACAGCATAAAAATGAGATCCTTATTTCCATTTCACTTACTAAAGTAATTATAACATATAAACTGAAAAGTATTTCTGGAAAAGTAAAATCTTTGGTTTCTAAATAAATCATTTATTTGTAACAAAGTTGTCAATTTTATTATTTTGAAAAAATACTGAATTTAGGAGAAAGATCACTCACCTTTGCCAATACTGTGTGTGCCCAGTTCAATCCTATTGACCTCACTGACTGGCCGATATATTTGTCTTAAAGTGTAGCCACATACGCTATCAATAACATGCAAAAACTGTGTATAAATGCATAAATATGTTAGTGCATATATGAGATATATTCCTAATTAAGTTGTTTTCTACCATTTTTATTTGGGATCAAAATTTATACTACACACGTACTCCGAAAATTTTTAAAATATTATTATATACTTATTGCTAAGCTAAGTATACTAGAGTATGCACACGTTCACAAAAAGAGTTATAGTTATTTTTTTATGAAAAATAATTCGTAGATGGATTGGTGAACTTCTATATTGGGGTTTTGTCAAATTCTAATGTCAATTTAGCCTTATTTTTACTAAACTAATTAAGTCACTTTTTCAGTAAAATTAATATGAATTAATTAAAAAAAAGATTAATCTAAACAATTAGAATTTATTCCCTAATATCATGAAAACAGTATTTAAATCAAAAATCTAAACCGATTAAATGAAACTAAAATACATCTAGATTGAAAATATAAAAATAAAACTAATTGAAAAACTTACTTAAAAATTAATTAAAATTTTCTTCGTCTTCGCTCCTCTACAGCTCCCTTCTTGCCTTCTTCTCTCGAGTTCTCCCTTCTCTCTCTATCTCTCTCTCTCTCTCTAATTCTTTCTTTCTCTCTTCTTTCTTCTCTTCTTTTCTTTCTTCTCTTCTTTTCTTTCTCCTATTCTTTATTTCTTTTCCACCTCTCATTTCTTATTTCTTTTTCCGTAAAAGCTTTTTTTTTTAAGCCGAACGTGGGAGCATGAACCCCGCATCATAATGTCTTCTTCTTCTTTTCCTTTCTTTTCTTTTTTTATTACTATATTGTTATATTTTATTTTTATTTTTATCAACATTGTTATTATTTTATTATTATTATTGTTTTATTAATTTATTAATTTATTATTTTTTTAAGTAATTGCAAAAACCATCATTCTTATAGACAAAGTTTTATGACCTTTTAAATTAAATTTACGTCACTAATTATTTCACTAATTATACTTATGCAACATAAAACATAGAATACATGACAAGGCTTTGGGTTGGAATGTTACATCCAATGTCCGCCCGGGAGGACAAACCCGATCCTCAGTCAAGTCTGCCTTCCTGACTCGATTCTTTTGTGCAAAAACCCGAGAGTAACTATTCGAAGGACTTACCTGAAAAATTCTTCAAATTTGTGAGACCAACCCATGCAATTGATATTGAAATGATCAAGCAACACAATTTTGTTGCATTGATTTTAGCTGGGGAAAGAAGAATTTGATTTCTTTCTTTGTTGTGTGTTCACATTTATTCAAGAATAATTTCTACTTCGATTAGCAGATTTGATGCATAATCTCTCAAATAATTTTAGGCTGTAGTTTCCTGATCATCGATTTGCATGTATATATACTTAATTGAGACCAGATCATGTAGATTTTTTTTTTTTTCTAATTGAATGAATTTGGAAATTTGGGTCTTCGGGTGAAATCTCAAATCTAGCTTTGAGATTCTCTTCCTTTTTTTGATTTGGTCCTTAACTTCCTAGATTTATTCAATTTAGTCCCTATCTACTTGGTTATTTCTATTCGGGCCTCTTTGTATTTTGATTAATTCAATCAAGTTCCCCTCTTATTTTAATTCAACCCTTAAACTTTTCTAACTTTTTCAATTTGACCCCTTTCCAAGATTTCAAGATTCTAATAATATCCCAAAATTTTGGGGTATTACATATTAGTACTTCAAATAATATTAAAAATGTTGGATCTTCAATTTAGAAGGTATACAATTTGATTTTTTTGCAGTTTATTTTTCTTATTTTGTCTTTATTTTTGTCATTTATCTCATTAGAAAAAATTTTGTTCATCTTTAGGATCTACTATTAACCTTAATTAAAAATTTGATAACTCTTACTAAATTACCTTAAGATGAAGCAATAGAAAAACTTGGGGTTGAGATATTCATTACAAAACTGAAAAAGCACAAAAAGTAAGGGTAAGATTAAAAATTATATGAATTATGCAATTTGATTCTATGTTTTTGGAACTTTTATACTTGAATTCATTGATTGTCTTGTTTAAACTTAAATAATTTGGCAGCATACTTTTTATTATATTTTTAAATTTTAATTCTATTATGGTATTTTGAAATTATATCTTCAAAATTATATCATCACCTCAAAACTTTCTCCCTTCATTCAAGTTCTCAACATAAATTTTAATACCATTATATAACATTTTGTTTTCCTATTATATTTCATGTTATTTTTATTTAATTTAATAAAATTATTAATTATTATATTTTTATATTATTGATTTGTTTATTCACCTGTGCGGGGCACGGATTTAAGCACTAGTATTTAACTACACGTAAATTGTGAGATTTCTTTCCTTTTACTTTTTTTGTACAAACCAATGTTATTTAATTACTTGTTCACAACTTAAACTGGCGGCGGTGGTCGCGACGGTGATGGTGACAACGATGATGTCCTCCTCCTCCAAAGAATTTTCCCGCGCAACACGGGACAATTTTTAACTCTTCTTCTAAAAAATTAATTAATAGTTTAAAAAATTATGTTTGTATAAATAATAATAAAAAATAATTTTATATAGTTAAAAATATAAATATTAATTATTGAAAGTGGTAAATGGTAGTTTTGTAAGCCAGTGTGCGCTTTTTTTTTTTGGGGGGGGGGGGGGTGGGGGAATCAAAGTGCTCACTTATGTAAGTTGCAAAAATTGACAAATGAGTCATCTCCAAAGGAAACAAAAAGGGGACTGTTTGTATGATTGAAGCTTTTAAAATCCTAGAGATTATTGGTTTGATTTTAAAAAGTTAATTACTTTTAATTCTTTTAGCTTCTTAAGTTGTTAGTTCACCTTAATAAAAAATAGAAGTTAAATAAAATATTTTTATTTGTTTTTAAGCTTTTTTGAGAGATTTTTTAATTTTCTATAATGAGGAAAAATATTTAAAATAACTAATTTTAATTTATTTGAACATTGTTTCAGGTAATTATACAAAAGAGAAATCATTTTTTTCTAAAATAAACAAAACATTAACAAAATCTAAATTAGTTTTATTTAACACAAAAAAAAAAATCAAAAACTATGACACAAACCAAACAATGCCTTAGCATGTTTTTATGGATAAAAAATTTAAGTTTTTATAACATTTAATTTTATTTTAAAAATTATTTATATTTAATTTAAAAAATGTCTTATAAAAATATAAAAAATAAAAAATTAATAATATTTAACAACATTATCAGATGAGTAACTCAAATAAGTGAAGTTGAATTTCTGTTACATCTCTTTAATAGTAGCATTAACAAAACCGTTAGTCAATGTAAATAAAAGGAGATGAGTATTTTTTTTATGAGAAAAATGTGGTTGATTTTCATCTAAATAAACCTAGGGAGATGAGTGTTTTTTATCCCAAATTTTAATATAAAAATTAAATTTTATTTGAAATTAAAAATTAAACCTTAAAAGGAAGTGAGTTTGTCATATCTTATATAATCTTCTCTTTTAATTAATATTTTTAATTTTTTTATTCTCATTTGATTAGACTATATTTTATGAAAAAAATTTCTTTATATATTTTTCAAATGATTTCATTTTTATTAATAAAAAAATAATATAACTAAATGTTTTGAATTTTAAATGAGTAATATAAGTCTGCAAGTCTCTGCTTTTTTTGAAAAAATATAATCTATGATAAAATATAATATATGATAACTTAATTATAATTATATTTCTAAAAATTCTAAATATCCTTATGTGAGTGATATTTCTATTTTTTAGTATGAATTTCTATATGTTCAAGGATAAAAATATAACGATATCTAGATTGATAACTCTTAAAACAATTGACACTTGTTATTTGAGTAAAATAATAAGAATAATTTGATTATATGTTGTAAATCCACTAACAAACTCACGTTACTAGCATTAAGAAATTTAATAAGATTAGGAATTTTAATAAACGAACTTATGCAAAATCAATTTAAGTAAGCCAAATTTTAACAAAATTAAATTTAAAGAGGTTTTGTATCAAATGGTTTTGATATATATCGAATTTTAATTCATCTGAAAATATGTTTTGCCAAAATTGTTCTTGAATTAAAATTAACATGTAAAACCTTAATTCTTGTACCATAATTATTTGTTTTTTACTTGGTGTATTTCTACCCATTATTTTGCACCCAGATGCAAAACTTAGTTGAGTAGCAGTTGCAAGAGTTTGGATCAGGAATAGGGGTGTTCAATAAATCGAACTAAATTGATTAGACTGTATAAACAAAACCAAATTGTATAAAACCAAACTAAACCGTATAGTGTGATTTGGTTTGATATTTGATATCCAGAAAAACCGTATAAATTGAATCAAACCATATAGTTTATATATATACAAAACTAAAAATCTAATCACTACATATAAGGTATATTTTTATTATTTGATTATATATTTTTATTATTTTTTATATTTATATTCATTCTAATAATTGATTATTTTCTATTTTAAAGTGTAATTTTTATTAGTAATAGTAAAATTTTACAAAATGGTATAAATATATTTATTATAAAATGTATAACTACTATAGTTATTTAATAAATAATGAATTTATTAAGTTAAACATTTTGGAAAAAAAATGGATGATTAATTTTTAGGAAAACTCTATTAAAATTTTTATAAAAATAGTGAATTTAATCCATTTATTTTGTAAATCCCAAATCATGGTTTGAAACCGAACTAAACTATAAACCGTGATTTAGTTTGATTTATAAAAATTACAAACTGTAAAGTATAATTTAGTTTGAATTTGAACACTAAACCGAACCACGAATATCTCTAGTCAGGAATTAGTTTGATCGATTTAGTATTAATAGGCAATCTTTTTTTTTAATTAGGATAAAAAAACTTCCTTCCTTCAAAATTTGATTAAATAATACTTAACTTATTCTTAGTATAAAAAAATATTTTTCTATTTGACTAACTATTGATTATCAGTTGTCTAGTAATTTTGTTATAAAAATGTGAGCGTAATTCAATTTTATATGTTATATTCGTCTACCTGATTAAAAATTAAAATATTATTTGATTTACTTATTTTTTTTAAAAAATTTCTTATTTTTAATTTTAAAAAAATTAAAGATATTACTTTTGATAATTTAATTTTATTATTTTTAAATTTTTAAATAGTTTTTATTTCATTATTTTTTTAGTTTCATTTTAAATGTCGAACTCACAATGGGCTGAATAACATTTAAGTTGCAAAAAGGGGTTAAATGTTATTTAAACTTGAAAAATAGTAAAAATCTTTAATTTAAAATTTAAAAATCAAATATTAAATTTTAAAAATGAATAAATATTTTAATTTTTAATTAGATAGTCAATTAAAGCAAGTGAAATTAAATTAAGTAACTATTAGTCAATAATTAGTAAAAAAAAAAGAAAAATATTTTTCACGATAAGGATAGGATTATGAATTATTTAATCAAACTTGGAGGGATGAAAGCATTTTTTTTTACCCTTTTTATTATTTATCTTATGTATTTGTTGAACAATAATATTGAATTTATTTATTTATATATTAAGATTAAAATAATGGAATTTTATTTCTTTAAACTTTTTAAATCAAAGTTGTGCCTCGGTGGCTATTCATTATTTTTAGCCATGGATTGCAGATCAAGGATCAGCACCTTTTCTTTTCCTAAAAGTTTGATTTATTAAGATGTGTGTACTTGGCGTAGGACACAATATCATAACATTAGTTTCAAACGTATTACTTTTTATATTATTTATTATAGGATTACTGTTATCTCTTCAAAAAATCGATCCATTTGATAACATTCCTGCTTATATTTCCTCTTCTCCCTATTTGATGCATCTTTTTTTTCTTACACAAGGTTACCTTCTTTTAAAAAAATAGGACTTATTAAAGTTTGTGACTACCATATATATCTTAATGTACATCTTTATCTCTATTTGATATACACTCTATGCCAAAAAAATTACCATTTATATCTTAATCTACCTCTTTTTCTCTATTTGATAACCAGTCCATGACACAAGCTACTAGGTTTGAAGATATAACTACATATTTGAAACATGGGCTTTTGTATATTGTACAAATTAGATATGTTGTTATTAAATCATTGGAATAATTGTATATGGTTTTTACACATTTGATTAATAAAAAATATTTGTTGTTAACACTGTCTTAAGTACCTAATTAAGGGATAATAATATTATAAATTACAATACATTGTACGACATGATACAAGACAATAAAAAATTATTTGACCAAATTTTTTACTATTAATTTCTAACACATTTACCAAAATTTTAAAAATATTTCAAAATAAACACAAATGTCATAGGAATTCAAACTAAAACATAACAAAAAGACATATATTTAATCCTATATACCTGATTAATAAGAAAATAAAATAAATTTAAATTACTAGTATTATAATTTTATAAATAGTTTTTTAACTCAAAAGTTTAGTGGGTAACGATGTAACTTCATGTTTACGGGAACATATCCGTTCAGATCCGACCCGAAGCTTGGTCGGCCCAAGAAGATCTGGGTCCCATCATTTCATCCGTGGAGGCCGTTGCAGGGCTTTCAGCTTGGGCCAAACCTATCTTCCTTCCGGATCCTTCCCATATTTTATCAAATCCATTTAATTGCTCGATCCAATCCGATTCAAATCCGGTGTCTCCCCCCAACCCTCCTACTTTGGCAGGTCAAATATTTTTCCCAGAATTTCCCTCCTCCATTTTCTTTGGTTTACCAGTGTATGTACAGTGTGGCACTGTTTCTGGTTGGAATTTCATTTCACTTCCTCTTTTCCCTCCCTCCCTCCCTCCCTCCCTCTCTCTCTCTCTCGCCACTTACGAGCTCTTTGTTTACCTTCTTTTCTCTCCATAGAGCCAAGCGTTGAAGTATGGAGGGAGGTCAACCTTATAATCCTCGCACGGTGGAAGAGGTGTTCAGAGATTTCAAAGGTCGAAGAGCTGGAATGATTAAAGCCCTGACCATCGGTAAAATATATCCCTTTTGTATTTTAAGCTCTGCGTTGTCTTCTGTTTTCCGTCTGAGTTTTTTGTTATTTAGCTATTGAACTGTTTTGTTTCGTCTTTCATTGATTGTCGCAGATGTTGAAGAATTTTATCAGCAGTGTGACCCTGGTTAGTTCATGCTTCTTTAGTTCTTTCCTTTTTTGGAATTGGTTGTTTCTGCGTGAACTAAGTCCGTATGAACTGCTGGTTGTTCAGTCTATAATTTACTATTTACAATTGTGCGTAATGCTTATGAATGCCGTCTCATGAGCGAAATTGGAGATCTTTGTACGCGAAGGTTTACTACTGGCTTATTTTTCTTTACACATTCATTCTCGAAGATGTAGGCACGGAGTTTTGCGGTTATTTTTATGCACTATTCAATGAATTTTTGTAGTTTTTTTCGTTTTTGGAGCACAGATGAATTTTGATTTCTAATATTGAGTCTGTCCTGCTTTCCGGAAATTTTTAAATAATTGTGATATACCGTAAAAATGAAAATGGAAAAAAAAGAAACAAAGAGAAGAAGAGAATTATTTAAATTTCCAGTCGTTACCATCCAAATATCCTAACCTATTCTAGCATCTACCTATTTCCTTTTTGACCATCCCTCAATTGCAAGGAAAACATAATAACAGGAAATGAAACATGAAGAAAAAATATAGATTATTGTAAATATGGTGTAGACTAAGTTCTACTAAATGACAAATGTTGTTACTTTTGTGTGAAAGAGTAGTGACAGGTACAAGAATGGGTCTCCTGAAATTAAAAACTGACAACAAAGGCCAAGGGAGTTTGTGTAAACAACAAAAATTGCTGTTTATGGGGCTCCAAAGCTACAAAACAAAATTGGACATGTAAAGCCAAATTTAGGAATTATTCATGGGAATGCATAAACAAACCCTCAACAAATTAGCCGCTGATGCCAATCAATCGTTAAATTTGGATCCTCTCTATTTTTGTATGGCAAACTGGCTATCTGGTTCATCACATCTGGTCTGCCTACTTTTTCATGCAGGGCTTATTGTAATGGAAGTGTGTATTGATACATCCTCATCAATGGAAGTGTCATCCTAAACAATTTTTTTTTTTTCATTTCTTGGAACCAAATCTTTATCTAAATGGTAAAAAATGAAAAGGGCACTCTAAAATAAGCTTTTCTTTAGATAAATTAATTTCAGGCCCAAGATACAATGAACTGTAGGTCCATTTCACCACTGCACCAAAAGCAGCCAATTGATCAAATAACCATTTACAGGGTGAGTAGAAGTTTAAAGCTTAATATTTTAAAGCAAAGATAAATTCTTGTGCTATATATATGATTTCATTAGCTTGTATTGTATTATCCATTAAGAAAAATAAAAATAGCATAAAATTTGCTCCATGAGAACATGTTATGTATTATAGAAAAAAATGCATGAAAGAAGGCAAGTCACGGAATGAGACTTCAAAATATTAATGATATACGTCCTAATTTAAATGATGAAAGGGAAAAATAAAAAGTATATAAATAAATAAAAATCGGAGTCACCCATGACTGCAGACAAATGTGACATTAATTATCAAAGGCTTTGTGGACAGAAGAATGGTTTTTCTTATTTTGAATAAATTTGGAAAATTTAGGATTTGGTTGATAATTTTAATTTCGTTTTTTCATAATTTCTTGGCTTGTAGAATTTCATTGCCTGGATGATTTTGGAATTTGTATAAATGTAATTATTTGTACTTAAGCCATTTGACGTGACTGGGAATCATATATTTGTTGTCTTCACATGTATGCGAAAGGCTATTCATACTTTTCCCTTCTTCTGTCTCTAAATGCTTGGGAAGTTTTCTTTTACTGCTCTTTGTATGGTTTGTGGTCTTGACTAACAAACTCCTGTTTGAACTGTGTATGGAATTTCTCTTTACAAAGGATCATGTTCACTTGTTTGCTTGTATATGTATATGTGTCAGTCAACTTTTACCTTTCTCTTCTCAAATTACTGTATTTTTGTAGTTTTTTTTTCCTTGACTAACAAACCACCTGCCTTAACTAGGCATCTTATATCTCTTTTGAATTAAATTTATGAGTTTTGGGCTTGACGCTTGTAAGATTTAAATGGAAATATTTTGTTAAGTTTCATTCAAACTTGCATGTTGTGTCCTTAAAAAAATTCCAGTTTGACTTCATTGTTCAGATATAGCGGATGATTTTCTTTTGCACCATAAAGTTTTAGGCAATTGTTACATATGCTTCTATATTTATTTCACTATCTTCATGCCTTTATCCCTTACCATGTAAGTCTCTGTCTTTACATTATAATTTTATACCTTTCCTGCATTTGCTCTATGTATACTAACAGTCTGTTGGAGTTTTCAATCATTAATGTTTGCATGGTTTGGGAGATCTTGAAACTTAGCATTATTAGTGTTGTGCAGTTCTACTAGTTGGGATCTGCATTTGGTTGGAAAGAGTCCTAAAGGTTTTTCATTTCTTCTTTCTATTCCCCTTTTTTTTTTATCATCTGTAGGTGCTATGTTAATGGTTATGCTACGTATGATATTCCAATTTAAATGATTGAAATCAATCACTTCTTATTTGTGAATAAGGATTTTTATGCCTTTTGTTCCACTTGTAGTGTCATTCGTCAGGAAAGATTACCTCTTCTCATGTTAATACAGTTAATTTTTGTTTTAAATTGCAGAAAAAGAAAATCTTTGCCTATATGGATTTCCAGTGAACAGTGGGAAGTCAATTTACCAGCTGAAGAGGTACCCCCAGAGCTCCAGAGCCTGCTCTGGGTATTAACTTTGCCAGAGATGGCATGCAAGAAAAAGATTGGCTATCTCTAGTTGCTGTCCATAGTGATGCATGGTTGCTTGCTGTTGCCTTCTACTTTGGTGCCAGATTTGGTTTTGACACAAAGCTGATAGGTACTGTCGTCCTGGTACTTGTGGTCCATCATTTACATGGGTTTGAGTCCATAATACAATTATATGAAATTGAATAGATGAATGTAGGAAGTTGTAATTAGTTTTGTGTGTTAGGATCTAGTATTTTGCTTCACTATCAAACCACTCAGTTTTATTCGGCCTTTAGTTGATTGGCTTAATTGGTTTTGGAAGCTACTTGGTGAATATCTTGTATTCAAGCAACTATATACTCTATATCCATTTCACCATGCTCCAGCATTAATGTGGCCAAGGTGGTGGGTAGGTGTGTCATTGGCTATCAAGTTGGGCACCAGGTATTGCACTTGTGCTGTGCCCTGGCGAGCTTCACTCTTCACCCTCTAGCCATTCATGCCACCTGATTTTGGTGGTCTCGCCAAGGGTTGTGAGGCATTATGGCTGGAGCACCACATAAATACGAAGTTCTGAGCGGATTGTGGAGTCTTGGAAATCTTGAGAGTAGGTTTTCATTAAATAAGGGTCATAGAGAAGCACTTCCAAATGCGGGATCACAAGTGCTGAGGTAGTGATGATAAGTGTGGGAGGGACAAGCACAAGCCATGGCACTAGTGGTCCTGCCAAGGGCCATGAGGTGCCCTGTTAGCACACAGAAACTGGTAATTTCTAGGTAGAGAATCTTGGGCAAGTCTCAGGCTTAAGTCTTTCTTAGATGATATCTTTGGGGGTGGATGTTCCTGGGTGCAAAAGTAGTGCTGTGGGAGTGACATAAGGTGTTGCCCTTTCTTACCTCCCTTCATAGCTTAGTTTAGCAGATGTCTTGCCTTGGATGTGCTAGATGCCTCCTAGCATGGCTAGCAAATGGACTTCCACCATAAGGATGCCTTAGCCTGGGCATCTCAAATGCCCTCACTTAGGGGTAGCAAGTGTAGTTGCTAGAGACTGTGAGGTGACGCAAGTTCTGGTTAACCAGTATGTTAGCTCAATGGTCCAAGTACCTGGAGTATCTTTATTTGCATTTGAGAAAATGTGAACAATTTAATAATTGGCATGATTTTCCAAGATTATGAAAATCCTGTTATGCATGTGCTAATGTTCATACATAATTATGTATGAACACATGTACATGAATAAACTTGTTTATAAATATCTTCTATATAGATAACACATTTTTATTTATTTCACTAATTTAAGGAATTCTTTGTACATGTATATTTATTAGTTTCATATCAATTTGTATTTTCTTTTGTCATTAGGACAACACAAATTGAGATTCAAATCCAAAAAATTGTTCATGAATTTTCTTCTTCCTTCAGGCTGGGCCAAGCCTTTGGGTTTTTAAGTGGGTTGGGTAGGTTTGGTTGATGTTTAGGAGCTATCTCCAAGAAGGGTTGTTGGACACAGGCCAAGTCAAGAAAAAGACTTCATTTCTTTTCTTTAATAGTAGTCTTAATGACATAGTTTGTACCTTTAAGAAAGCAGTTTTTTTGACACTTGGTTCCTTTGTCTTAAGTCAAGCGAGAGGGAAGATCTTAAGGCTTTTTAGTTTTTGAATCAACTTCTGAATTATATTGTGCCCATTGATTATATGCTGGGGGGAAAGCGATAGAGCGAGGGATTGTAACCTGACCTGGGACATTGATCTGGAGTTGTGGTCTCCTTCCCATCCTTGGTTCCAGTCCTGGATCTCATTTGCACTAGACTAACTTGTTTTGGAGGACACTATTGTGCTGCTGTTCTCTCCAGCCCTTTAGGGCCTCTTTCTAGTTATTTAGGTAAATCCATTTTATGTAAAATAAGAATAAAAAAAAAATATCATGACTTTGTTGACCTGTCTAGGAAAAAAGAAGTCACTCTATTTCTTATGATATGTTAATTTAATTAAATCCTAATATATTAATAATACATAGGGATTGATATAAAACATTAAAAGAATTTGATAATTTTGTTTGGTGCCAATTGCAATGCTCATCAAAATGCATGGCCACATCAGTTCATGATAGAAAATATATTATCAGGAATAAACATCACTTGAAGCTTTTCTACTGGAGGCTTGTTTTATGTCATATGCAATCAGTAGTAAGATCCTTGGTCACAGCTGGTAAAGCATTTATATATTTATGTATTCATGTTTTGCCTCAGGATTTAGAAAAACTAGCTTGTGTGGTACAAAATTCATCTAACCTTGGATGAATGCGCCGAGTGAATCACTGCAATGTCTGTCTGGACTATCTGGTTCTGACATCTATATATATTTGTGTATATAGGATGACTCTATTATTTTAGCTAATGGGTGTGATGGGCCATGACATTTCTGGGTGTGTGTGTGTGTGTGTATGGCGCTATTTTATTTTCTCATGGACCTTTTTCTTCTCTCTTTTTGGTGAATGCATAAAATTCTTGATGAAAAATGCTCAGTTGACTTTATGCAGTGGGAGTTTGATAATTTCCTGCACAATATATGTTTCTCTTCTTCTAATAGCTGTATTCTTTATTGAGTGAAACTTCTCTGGTCTTAGTTTTCACATATTGATGAGTTTGTGATATAATCTTCTTTAGTGTTATATGCAAGATGCTTGAATGAATTAAATAACACCTCATGTGGCATATCTAGCATATAACTTTTACTGTGTCATATCCTATGGTTTCCCAAATGTATACATAGCAACATATAGAATACATAATCAGTGAAATATGCACTAGAATTCGACATTGGGCATGGAACAACTTGTTATACCTCAATTGCTGCAATGGCAAGAGCACAAAAATTTTGACCTTTATGTTTTCATTTTTGTCAAGAAGGTTTTCTTGCTTGCTTCAGTAGTGAAGCAAGATGCAGCATGGGAGAACTGGGGTTCAGGCATATTAAACTGGAGGGGTATTTGATTAATTTGATAACGTGCAGATCTTTGCAAGAGGAGAACCTAGTATATCAGAAAACTTCTACAAGGCTTTGATAAAGTCGGCCTTTCTCTTAATATTGTGCAAGTAATCAGGGTTTTTCATCACCTGCTTGATTTAGCAAAAAGGGTAGAGATGTATAACTTGTTTGTTTGAATTAGTGCCCCTGGATGTGATGCATCAGGTTTTATTTGATCAGCTAGAGATGTAAGTCATCTTTGGCTTTCTTATTGAGTTTTCTTGAAGTTTCTGTTCTATGTACTGAAGGCCTGAGCCTGGCAGAGGGAGAGGACCAAGAATCATATCTGTGACCTTTGGATGAACTTCACAAGTGTTACACCACTTGGGCAAGCATTAGGTTCCGTTTTATTGAATTTTCAATCTGAAAAATATGGATTTATGGCTAGCCAATTAAAAATGTATAAATTTTGTGATATTAAGCATGTTCTTTATTCTATTTTTAAAAGAAAACTCTGATGATCCCAGAATTGTTAACCATTTATGGATAGTGTAGAATCATTTTACGAAGTTTACAAGGATAATATTGTTGGTGAAATTTATTATGCCTAACAAAAAGCAGTTGCAACCAAGCCATGTCAGAACTTAGGAGCTTAAATTACTGAACTTATTAGAAATTGTGAAATATTTAAATGGGTCACTATTGAAACAGCGGAGTAGCTTGGTTACTCTTCCTGTGTGTGCGCGCTTGTG
The DNA here is from genome assembly GCA_911865555.2 of Thlaspi arvense. Taxonomy (NCBI): domain Eukaryota; kingdom Viridiplantae; phylum Streptophyta; class Magnoliopsida; order Brassicales; family Brassicaceae; genus Thlaspi; species Thlaspi arvense. Next base: position 19,579 of record CAJVSB020000004.1, on the reverse strand, counting down.
TGTGTGTGCGTGCGCGTGCGCGTCTGGTGCTGACCACCCTAAAATCCAGATGCACATGAATAATGGTCTATTAAGAGTGTTTGTGTTAATAGTAATTTAGCTTCAACATAATGCAAAAGTTGTTTGCTATGTGGGACACGACAGCTGGGTGAGTTCTAGCCTTATGCTTCTTCCATTATATATTTTTTTCGAAGGGCTAATTTACTGTTATAACCTGATCAAAACAGTCTCTTAACATATCTAAGCTGTAGGGGAAAGTGGCTGTACTTTTGGAAAGGGTGGGGGGGCAACATTTAGGCAAACCTTGAGGGGGAATTTGAAACTCTGTGGGTGCGCGTAAATATATATTTTAATATATATGGGTTAAGTTATTTTTAGAGCTGGTGTTCTAATTTATTATGTTTAAATCTTATCTATGTTTTTTATTCTATTGATATCCTATGTAACCAAAATTGCATTTGATATTTGCCATATATTTATCGTGCATGCTAAGCTTTATGTTTAAGTAGGGTTAATCTAGGAAGCATGGATGGTTCATTTGGTGTGACTTATATGTCTACATGTTTATGTATCACATAGAATTCACTAGTGATGTTAAAGGGCGAAGAGGCACCATTTAGGCACAAGGTGCCTCTAGGTGCAATATTTGTGCTTTAACCTAGTCTAGGAGAGGTGCCTTCCTTCAGGCGGTCTTCAACTTTGAAGGCCAGGTCTCAAGGGCCTCGTTCAGGTGTGCTTGGACAAAATTGGACTGAAAAACCTAAGCTTTAAATACCAAAGCAACATCAATAGGATGGTTACAGGCCATTTGATGATTCAATAATGGCTTTTTAATCCTTGAAACCTTTCGTTGAGCTTCTTCACCCATTGACTTGTGGCTGTGACTTAGTCTTCTTCAATCACCAAACCGACTTTGAGCCCAAACCACTTTGTACTTTTGACTTCAACCATACGTTTTGCTTGTGAGTTGGACTTCTTTTGCTAGGACCAAATCTGTCAGCAACTTTTACCCTATTGCTACTAGGGACTTAAATTTCGACTTATGTGCTCCCCACCCCCCACACCCTTCCTGCCCAACTTTCATTCTTTCATATTTAATTTTTTTGGGAAAGGCCAAATATTTAATTTTATTCAATATTCTTTTATATAAGGATGATTTAATTTACAATTTTTTTTTTATAAAATTTATTGTTAATCACATAATATAATCTTTCCCATAATTTAATTTGACATATTTTGATGTTTTATACCATGTATGTTGGACTTTGAGTTTATTTTGTTTGCTAATTATATGTTTGTCTTGCATATTTGATATGTTTGAAACTTTGAATACTTGTGTAGTCTCATGATATGTAGAATAACAGGGAATATCCTACAAATTATCTAACGTGTGCCTGACTTTCTAAGAGCATGTGCCTCACCTTTCGCCTTGTGCCCTAGGTTCTAGGAGATCTTTGCAATTTGATGTGCCTTCACTCAACGTTAACCTTTTGTAAGAATAATGTGAGAATAAATGCATATATCATATACAGTTAGGTAACAAAGGAATGAAATGATTGTTACAAGTCTAGTGTTTTTTAGTTCATGTTGAATGCTTAGGCATGAATAAATCAATTTGATTATTGGGTATTTATGTTATTTTTGGTCATTTTAAAAAATTTTAGTTATAAATATGATAAATATAGATGTTATAAAAATTAATCCTTTAGCTATTTCTTTGATGTTGATGTTAGGCTTGTTCATGGTTCATGAACTGGCTTGGACCAGAACAAAACTGCCGGTTTCGGTCCTTAAAAACTATGAATCGGGGCCAAAACTGTGAAAGACGGTCCAGTTTCAGTTTGAGGCCTTCACGGTTCCGGCCCGGTTCTTGGTTTGGGCCTTAAATGTTCCAGTTCTAATTCACTATTACAATTCGGGTTGGTTCATGGTTTCGGTTCTGGTCTAACCCAAAAAAATTGTAATATTAATTTATAAATATTTTCAAAATATTTTTTTTTTCTCTTTCTTATCCATAAAATATTACAACTCATGATAATGTTATAATCTCCCTTGTTAAAAAATGTTCTTAGTTAATGACTAGGTCATTTTAGTTATTTTACTTAGAAACTTTAAATCACAATATGTTATTTTTTTTTCAATTCCATCTTCAAGCTTCAAAAATTTAAACTAGGTAAATAATAAAGTAAATATTGGTCTAGAAAGGTGGCAACTTTAAATTTGTTCTAGCTATCTCTCATTCCTCTAATAGGTACCTACTTTGGACATGCAAATAGAATCTCGAATAATAACTTTATGTTAAGAGATTGCCTTACCCATATTTTCTTTTATTTTTCATTTCAATAAATGTAAGAGAAAAATAAACCAAAATTTTATTTCGTTTAAAATATAAACTATATTTCAACCACTTGTGTTTTTCTTAAATATTGTTACTTTATTTTTCATATGTTAAACACATTTTTTTATTTTTTCATTTTCCTTAAATTTGATTTTGTTTAGTGGAAGATATTTTGGTTTATTCAGAGTACTTATATTTAAATTTATAGCATAATTTTTTATGTAGAAATTTATATTAAATTAATAATTAAGGGATAAAAATAAATATTTAACTCTATAAAAACTCAAAATAGTGAAATTAAAATTTGTAAAAAACATGAATCTTATATATATATATATATTTTTTGTTAGTTAATGTATATACAATAAATTTTATATCTAAAAGTAAGTCTTTTTTTATATTTAAAAAAATAGATTGTATGAATTTATATCTAAAAATTAAGTGAAAGTCTTTTTTTATATTTGAAAAAAAAAAAACAATTTTTTCATGGTTTAGCTCACAATTCAATCCTCGTGGTTCTTCACGGTTTTGCTTCATGGTTCAATCTCGGGTCAACTCTCACGGCTCAATTCCTGTTCAGATTCATTAGTTCTAGGACAGTTCTAGTTTTGCTTTAGATTCAGATTCCAAAAATCAGGACCGTTTACCGGACCGTGAATGTTCCGTTCAAAATGGAACTGGACCACAATTAGACGGTCCAGTCCAGTCCAGGCTGATTCATGGTCCGAACTGGAACTGTAGACAGGGTTGGTCCATGCTATGTTGGACACCATATCCATGTCTTTGCTCCTTTGTGATTAATAACATCCTTATTCGACATGATATGACTTTGAATTGAAATATCTAGATGAGGTTGCACAGCTGCTGATCACTTTAAAGTTTTTGCATGCATGGTGAGTATAAAAGAAATACCTAATCTGACAGGTAGTTTGTAAGATGTGAGTTTATTAGGGAAGGAAGACAAAGGATGAGTCTATTATTTCTAAAGTTCACATCTGAAGTAAATTGATTCTAACCCTATATATATCAAAGTGTACTGTGTCATGTAAGTACTGTTTTCGCACTTCGTATAGTTTCAAAAAATTTTCATGTTGGTGTATCCATTTTCTGTTGGATGGGTTTACACTTCTTAGGTCTTAGGTTTTGCTTGAAGCTGATCGTGGCTGATGCCATGTTCTCAGTTTTACACTACAGTGCAGAACGGAAGTATGGTAGTGCATTTCTAATCATATCTTGTGGGGATTTTGTACAGGAAACGCCTTTTTAACATGATAAATGATCTTCCGTCAATATTTGAAGTTGTGACGGGGACGGCCAAGAAGCAGACTAAGGAGAAGTCTTCAGTCTCAAATCATAGCAGTAACAAATCTAAATCAAATTCCAAGGTAGCAAGCACTCTCTGCTTGTACAACTTTTCAATCACATTTTTGTTCTTCTCCTCGCTTTTTATGCATGCTTAAACAAAGCTGCTTGCCTGATGCTTCATATATTAATATGAAAAATGAATTAAAGCAAAATGCAGGTAGAACCAAAAATTCTAATGTTCAGGCACTTCTTTGGATTCTTGAAAGTTGAACCATGCTTTAATTGTATTAGTTGTATAACTTAGATTGGTCCCATTGGTTAGTCTTTAAAATTGAATGTCTCATTTGTTATTTTGCTAGTAAAAGATTCTCAGTATTTCATTTTCCTATGCTTGTGGGCTGTTGAAAGTTTCAGAAGTTCATGAAATTATGAACTAGGAGGATATACAGGCAATTGGAATGTGTGATATGTGTGAAGCAGATATTTATATTATTATTGTTGGTTTTGTTTTCTGAAGGTTGAGTAAATGAATTCTGTTTTAAATATCTTATATTCCCTCACCCAAAACAACTTTCACCCCCTGTACATTGATATATTGTTCATTGCTTGTTTATGCCATATTTTCGTCTAGAAACAGCGAGGTTCTGAATCTCAGGGCAAGTTTTCAAAAGGTTCACAATTGAAAGATGAGGAGGAAGAGGGTTTGGAAGAAGAAGATGAGGAGGAGCATGGGGAAACGCTATGTGGAGCATGTGGGGAGAATTATGCATCTGATGAATTCTGGATCTGTTGTGACATCTGTGAGAAGTGGTTCCATGGCAAGTGTGTTAAGATCACCCCTGCTAGGGCTGAACATATCAAGCAATACAAGTGCCCGACCTGCAGCAACAAGAGAGCTCGCCCTTGACATCTAAGGTGAATGTGGATACCACAGATTAGCTCTTTCAGGATGGATTCTGCTAGTTGTTTAGTTGTCTGGGCCTTTCTAGTTTGTACCCTTCTGGTTTAAGATTGTCTAGGTATCAGTTGTAGGTTGCAGGCATGTGGTTAGTGTGTAGTTGTGCATTCACGTTGTTTGTGTAGGTTTCAAAACTGTCTGTCGTTCAAATTTAAATTAGAAAATATTGTTATCTAGTGGGAAATTGTTTTTCCATCATGCGGAAAGAACCCCTTCCACCTCTCGTCAATTAACGTTCTCCCGTTTGTCCCTGCTTCATGGTTCCTTGAACGTGTGATCTCCCTTGTGTGGATCTGCATTAGCTGTTGACTAGAATGTTCAATTAAGTGTTTACGTCTGGGTTTGTCAATATATTTGTGATCGGGGTGCTTATGGTGTGGTTTGATTCAATTTGAAACTCAAGCACAAACTGAGTTATAATTCAAGGTTTGAAACTCTTAAAATTTAAACCAAATCATGAATTGAACTAAATCAAATTATAATTCATAGGTTGGTTCAATTTAAAATCATAATTTAGATTTTTGAGAATTGTCACAATCCAATATTGGGAATGTGACCAATGCATAAATTGGATTAACTTGAGAAGCCTAATATGATATAAATAGAATAGGCTAAATTTGCTTCTTTTTATAAAAATTTTGATAAAGGTTTTTACATTAAAAAATGGACATCTAAAAGTTTTTTTTTTCAATTTATTGAACTCAATACATTATACAATAAGTATATTTATGTAAGAGAATAATTTTAAATTCATATCAATAGAAATTATTCACTAAAAAAAAGAAAAATTACATAAGACTAATATGTAACAATATAAATTCAAAACAAATCTATATACAGCATAAAAGTGTTCATACCAGTGACTAAATCCAATCATCATAAGCAAACCTTTGTGAAAGGATAGCGACAAATATTGGCCATTTTATTGTGATATTTCAAGGTATATTAGTTTTTGAGTGTGATATCATGTTATGAATAAAGTTTTAGACACTATTATTAAATAATTTGAATTTAAATGTTTTGAGTTAGTAGTTTAAATTTAACAAGTTGTTAGAGTTGAAAACTTTTGGATCGTTATGAATAGTATCAGAGCAAATAATTGTCACATTTGTTTTGTTTTTGTTGTATTTTGGATACGAATACGAGTTTATGATTGAATGAGAATGTCAAGTATTTAAATGTGGGAGGTTGAAATATCCTATTTAATATTGGTCTCTAAGTGTGATATATATTTTTATATAAGATTTTAGAGACAATTATTAAATAACTTAGATTTAATCATTTTTTAGTGGTTCAGGATCAACAAGATGTTAAGATTAGTAACTTTTGGGTCTTTACAAACGGTATGATTGTTGAATCTATTCTATTTCTATTTTCTTTGAATATAAATACAAGTTTGTGATTTTATGAGGACTCAAGAAACTATTATTGAACAATTTGATTTAAGTATTTTGAACTAGCAGCTCAGTTTTAACAAATTGTTTGAAATAGTAATTCCTAGTTGTTACCGTTGGATTTGAAGTAGAATAGGGAAGCATATAACAATTTAGGCTAATAGTTGAGGTTCAATAGGTTGTTAAAGTTAATAATTCTTGAGTAGTTACAAATGATATAATTATTGAATCTATTCCATTTTTATTTCATTTGGATACAAATACGAGTTTGTGACTTTATTAAGACGTCACAGCCTACTACTAAGCAACTTGGTTTAAGTATTTTAAAATAATAGTTTAGGCTTAATAAATTGTTAGAGATAATAACTCTCAATTATTACTATTAGGTTCCTAAAGCAGCAAAATTTAAAATTTTTTAAACACTTTCAAAGATGTGATCAATCACACAAAAAATATAATCTAAAGCACCTAAAATGCTTTATGCATAAAATAAATTTGAAAAATAGAATGTATACCTTTCAAACTTTCAACCGATAAAGGTTAAAGTGAATTTGAATTCACAATTGCTGTAATCGAAACACAAAAACCAGATTTGATTTAGGAGAAGGCCAAATGTACTTCCTTTCAAGGCATCCACATGATGAATACCTACTAGAGTTTCCAGTTATACTAGTACTTTGAAACTCTCTCTCCATAGGAAGGAGTTCTATCAAACTCTTTTGATCTAGGGTTTATGAAAACTCTCTTGTAAGCCTAACACTATTAGTGATCTCTTCACCTCTATTTATAAAAAAAAATAGATCTTATTTGTGTCGTTATTTAAGATACACACACATGTAAATAATTAAATTATTCAAATGTTCTAAACATTATATCTTCAAATAAACTCTTAACTAATTAGAAAACTTTCATGATGATTCAATGGATGCATCCTCATTGTAAGATTAATCAATTAAACAATTTAATTAGTAAATATATTAATCTCTATTATAATTTAATTAAATGATAAACCATTTAATTAATTGATTTAACTCATTAAACTGATTTAATTTACAGTTTATTAATCTAAATAATTAAATTAGACAAATTCCTACAAATGATATGGACTTATTTACTCTTGTGTCTAACCTCTTAGGTTTACCAATTAGCTACCAGTGGACCCGTAACAAATTACGATTTAATATATGAATAAATAATTATAATTAATTAGTTCATTTAATTAAATAATTTTAATTAATCACTCTTGAATTAATCCTTATTAAAGCAAGAATACCTACACTTCATGGGATATTTCTAGCAATAGTTCGTAAAAACTTAGAAATTGTTGAATGTAAAACCATACATCTGTTCCATTTACACATACCTTGCAAATACAATTATTCCGTTAACCAATCTCTCAATTGAGATATAGGATTCAAATATTATTTCGATAAGCTTACAATCTTAATAATAATCCACTTATTCCAAATCATTATTTAATGTCCAATTTAGAAAACTTATTTTTTAATTGTTTGTCATTTCTTTATAATCTCAATAACAATATACCTATTTCAAATGATTGTTTAATGATCAATTTAGGAAACTCATTTTCTAATTGTTTATCATATGCCTTTCGTAAAAACTTGCAAAACAATCATTTATAAATAGTTTAGAAGATTTACTTATTTTGCTAGATAGATAATAGTTCCTATATTAGTTCTCATAGACCTCTATATATAAATAATTTATACCTAACATAAAATCTCTTATAAAACCAACTTATTACCAGACAGAATGTCAAAGTATAAGTATTTATATATAAAATCATAATGGAACTTCAAGTCAAAAGATTACTGAATGCACTATTACTGTAATACCTTTAAGCAAGTCCCACATTAACAAAATACGGGAGAGATGCTGAGTTCATAGGTATGTATGCCTTAGTCTCTGTTAGACGCGTTTTAAAACTGTGAAGGCCTCGACCCAAAGCTAACAATATTTATCAGTGAGCTGGGCTATTACAAAATATAGTGACATCTTGTTTCATATCAATTTCTGAGAGTAATATAATATAGAATATAAGAGACTAGAGATTACTACTGAAAAACTTCGGCTAAAGCATTTTGAACCAGTGGTTCAAGCTCAATAAGTTGCTAAGGTTAGTAGTTCTTGGGTTTTACAAAATACTGCATAATAGTTAGGCTTGCTAGGTTAGATTCCATTCTAATCTTAGCGCCGATCATGAATCCAACCCTTGGATCGTGACAAAATGGTATTAGAGCAAAACGATATTCGGACATATTTTGTTAGGATACAAATGCGAATTTTTGACTTGATAAGGATGACAAGTGTTTAAATGATGGAGATTGTGACATCTTGTCCCACATAATTTTTGAGAGTAATGTGATATGGTATACAAGAAACTAGAGATTACTATTCAAAAACTTAGGTTTAAGTATTTTGGGCCAGTGGTTCAAGTTCAACAAATTGTTAGGACCAGTAGTTCTCGAGTCTTTATAGAAATACTGTATGACGGTTAGGCTTGCTAGGTTAGACTTCATTCTAACCTTAGTGCCAGCCACGAATCCAGCAACTGAGTCGTGACAATTACAAACATAGAAATTCTTAGTATCGACAAGCATTTAATATCAGATTCTCTAAGTGGGACAGTTTAGTGAATTTGCTATTCAATAAGCACCCACATGTGTGTACTGATGTCACTTACATCAATCATCTATAAAACGAGGCACCCACTTAACAAGCATATTAAATATGTATAAATTTAATATGAATTTAGTCAATACCCTTCTTGACAACTACTACGACTTGAAATATTTTGAGACTAAAGGCATAAAAACTTATTTTATAATCACATCTCTATGCACAACAAAGTCCCATGGCCATGTATGGTCTAAAAATTTCAACAAAATGCATAATAAATTCACACATTAAATTTAAATGGACAAGTAAGACAATATATATATTAAATGAAAAGCTTGCATTACAAGAGTAATCTAATACACGAATTCAATTGGCTAATCGGATGGTAGCCTAAACAATCTCTCCTTGCCTTATACCCAATTGCCCTATAGATCTAAGACTCATCTTTTCAATATGTCTATAAAAAATCTTTTATCATAGAGGTTTTGTTAGTGGCTCTGCTACATTCTCTATTGATACTACTCTTTTCATTTGAAAGTCACTTTTACCAATAAACTCAAGTTCTTTGATCTCTCTTTTTCTATCCAATAGAAATTCCATATCTAAGAAAATTGTTTCTCGAAATAAAAATATTTTGTTCCTTTGAATCATAGAAATAATATCTCATTGTTTCTTTGAGATATCGCACAAGCTTATACTAGATGGATCTCATATCCATTTTGTTTTCCTTGGAAATTTTCACATAAGTAGAGCACCCCCACACTCTCTGGTAAGTATATTAGGGTGGTTTGTACCATATCTCTTGTGGGGTTTTACGCACAACATTGAAGATAATTTATTTAAGATCCTTGCAGCCGTTTCTATAGCGTATGCCGAAAAAAGGAGGAAAATCATTTAAACTCATCATGAAAAACTTACTATGTTTATTAAGGTATGGTTTTTACACTGGGGCGCCCCATTAAATTAAGGAGTGTGAAGTGGAGTCCACCGAAAGAAAATCCCATTTTCTTTTAAATGGTTTAAGAATTAATTACTCAAGAATTAACCCATTTGATCTAATCGAAGTGCCTTCATACTGATACCTATTTGTTTCTCTATTTTATGTATGAATTCTTTGAGCTTTTTGAAAACTTTAGGCTTATGTCTCATTAGATACACATAATTGAAATGACTATAATTGTTAGTAAAAGTAATGAAGTAGGAATAGTTCTCTTTTGTCCTAACATTCAATGGCCTACATACATTTGAATGGATCAAATCCAATAGGCATCTAGCATGCTTTGATTGTCCCATAAAAGTTAACTTGGTCATTTTATCCTTCAAATTGGACTTACATGTAGGTAACTCCTCAAAATCATTCAATTAGATCAACCCTTATGAATCATTTTCTTAAAGATATGACCTAGTCTAACATGCCACATGTGTCCATTATTTTGATCATTTTGTTTTCTTTTATTTCCTTGTTGTACATGACAAACTGAATCATTCTAAACAATTGCATATATTTAAATTATATGGTTTGATTTAGTGATCAAACTACAAATTAAATTGTATAAAAAAAAAATACTTGTGTAAATTGAACTAAACCAAACTTTGAAGAATGCATGGCGTGGTTTATCAAACACCTTCTAATTTGTGGGTCTAGAAATGCCTAATAGTACTTACAATGGGCCAGTGGTAATGAATGTGCTTTTTTGGCGAAAGATTTTCTTTGGTATTCAAGTATCTATCATTCCTAATAGTGCTTGGAATGGGCCAGTGGTAGTGAATACGCTTTTTTGGCAGTAGATTTTCCATGGTATTCAAGAATGTATCAGTTGCATAATGTTAACTTTTTTGAAGTAGCTTGAAATTGTTCTAAAAGAATCTTACAAGTTTCAAAGATTAGTTCAGTAAAGTCTTTTAACACAAGTATGCTCCTAGGGTAGGGGATAATGCCGGAGTGGCGTGTACATGTAAAGTCTAAACCTTGTAGATAATAGGATTCTCCTTCCACGCATCATAGGTAGCTTTTCTTCAGCCCATTTAGATTATTTAGCATCTTGTAATCTATTAAGGGAAACCTTTAAGGATAATAATTTGTGTAGGTATACTTTCTGTTACTTGTGTTTCTATGAGTAAGAAGCAAATTAGCAAATACTTGGGGCTTATCCCAGGATGCCACATTACACAGTGGGATAGTATAGAAGTAATTCAAGAGGGCATGTGTATAGGACATTACAGGTCAGTTGCATGTACATATAAAGAAGATAGTTTGGAGCATGTGGTAATTTGGGGAAAGTTGAGGTGGCTGATTTTGGTGAATTGCAATAGAGAGTGAGCGAAGGATTTATCATATGGAGAAAATGTAGGAAATGCAAGTAATGGTGCAAAGATCATGCAACAAGACCACATAGTGGAGGATTTAAGAGCCCAAATGGTGATAGGTGTCTCAAGGTCAAGTGATCGGATAATGGTATCATGACCTAAACCCGGGCCTGTGACCAGTACTAGGTTCTACCAACCCTAGTCAGCTTTACAATCACAACACATGATCAAACCAAACATATCATATCAGCAGTACTAGTTACAACAAACAAACTCACATCCTCAAATACAAACCAGAATCTTATCTGAGAAAATAAATGAGCAATCTAGAGTACAAAACGATAACACAATGAAACATGCCCGTACATCAATCGAATCTCAGAACTCAGCTTAAATCACCACTAACTGGAATACGAACAGCCACCCCGATTTGGAAGATAATAAAAAGGGTGAGTCACAAAATTCAGTATGATACCTAATCTATGCATGTTGGAATATGTATCACACCATATGTTAAAACCATACATATACATATACAGTGAGCAATAACACATTGAAACAAGTATGTGATGGTATTATTATAACCAATCATCACATCACATCACTGGACCCCAGGGCACTCCTCAGACGTGACGGCCCACTGTTTACTAGCTGAGCCCCTGGCATCCTAATCACATCACAACAGTAAACATCAAGTCTGTGGCCCCACCACCTCATACTGGACCTAGGGCACTCCCCAGATGCTACGACCCACTGTTTGCCAGCTGAACCCTTGGCGTCCTAATCACATCACACGATGCCATCCTATATATGAGTCAAAAATAAATATACATACATATATAGTACATATCTCGAAAATCGATGTCAATATATCAACATATCTCATTGACTATTCAAAAATCACATAACACATATCCCATATGTAACATATATCAAAATACAGTTTATAAAACATATAATCAGTCATGCCAAAAAATCACAGAGGAAAAATGTATGCATAGAAAGGGCATCATCACTTACAGTATTGAAACAAGGCCAAGAAAGAAGTCCCGAGTCACCCTCACCCAACTAACTAGTCTGGGTGCACATCTGCCGGTGTATCTATCATCAAAACCACACAAAATCGTCACCGATACCAAAATCAGTGCAAGAAACGGGTTTAACAGCCTAAAATTAGGCTCAAATCCCACTTTAGGACCCTAGCACACATCCCAAGGCTCATTTTTTAACACGCAGAACCCATACGACTCAAAAACACACATCCAACCCCTTAAAAACCCTTAAGCCACACTGAACTAGTCTCCAAAGCCCTTGAACTGGCTTGAACGGCCTCCAAAACTTTTAAATTAGCCTAAACTGGCTTAAAACTACCTTAAACCAAATTGAATCAGCCATGAAACTCTCAAAATCGGATTGAACCAATCCTAAAACTCTAGGAACCGATTTGAACCAGTCAAGAATCACCCAAAGCAGGGCTGAACCGGCCACATAAACCCCCTAAACCGGCCCGGCTTGAATCGGGCTGGTTCAATTCAAAGCACTTTATTTTTGGTCAAACTAGACTTCCCTTGTCACACCCAATCCTTCCTTATCTAATGGGGCAAGGTATGACAGTGGGGCAGCGACCAATATCCTCGTGTATAATACACGTAAAAGAATATTGGTCACTGTGACCCCTATCGTGACTGGCTCGCTATACTTGATCTAAATTATCTATATATTTTAACACATGTCTGTTGAATAATGCAACTTACCAATGTATAAGTAACCAGCTAGCCCAACCTTCGTTAGTGTGCATGTGATGCTAAGGTAATAAGGTAACTGCTATAGTCACTAAATATGTGCTCTTGATACTTGTGTGGGAAGATGAAGGGAATGAGACTATTGTTCCAGTGAATTATTTTCCAACTAAAGTTAGGGGAAACAGGAATATTTTCAAATGCACATATGAATTTCAAAAATGTAAACTTTTGCAATTAGATAGAATTTAGTGAAATTATTAAAATAAATTCATATCATAATATATGCAAAATAGTACGCACGTAATTATTATAAAAAGCTATACCAAGTCACCCGTTGAGCCTGCAGATCCAGCCATAGCTAAAAATGTGTAAAAGAGTTACGGAAGGAAGCAAAAACCTAGGTAGCTTTGTTTGTTTGTAACTCTAGGCCATACGCGCATGTAGATCAAATATAATCTCTAAGTCATGGGTGTCACATTATGCATATCATATCATACATGTTTGTCTAAATGTGCTAGGTGCTACTGGCCATGAGACTCGTGTCATGGGTGCACCACTCCAATGAATGAACGCACATGGTTTGGTGGTGCACTAATCCTTTTACCAAGACAATGTCTTGTAGGACTACCACTGGTCCAAATCCGTCCTCGTGATTACCCAGCAGATTATCCGGGTGAATGGTAACTTTTTAAGGAAACCACATGGCATATATTCCAATAAAATAATTATGTGTAGAAAATAATCACTATTCCTATTTCCATTTTAGAAAACATAACAAAATCACAGTAACTTTATTCATTAATTTGAAATAGCAATTTTCTTGTCAAAATACTGAGTTTAGGAGAAAAACTATTCGCCTGATATCTGGTCTAATATTTGGCCCTAAAAGAGGAATTCTCATATTTGATTATCCTTTTCTTATAAGTTAACCATCTATAGATATAAGTTATATACTCTAAATGTGAAATGAAAATGTATGTCAAAAGATCTAGATAATCTAATTATTATTTTCCTATTTTATTACTCTTGGGTATTTGCTTAATCTTCATTTCCTATACTTAGCTTTCATCCATTTCTATGGTTCAACTACCCTTGATATTGTACCCTAATCCTCCTTAAAACTTCATAACATCTTAAAAGAATATGAAATAATTCATAGAAGATGCACCTTTAAGCTAATTCTAACCTTATGTTAAAGTTTTAATCTTAAATGCTTTTCTTAGAATTCTAGTTCTTCCTATTATTATAGTACACTTATAGAGTTAAAAATAGCATGCAACTCCTACATATAATAAAGCATGGAAGGATTATACATAATATATGAAAAATATACATAAACCTCTACTATGCTTATTGTATGAAAAATATGCATAAACTTTCATAAATTAGAAGTTTTTATGTTTTACTTACCTTTTTTTCCTTCCTTTCTCTCATTCTCTTCCTCTTCTTCTTCCTCTTTCTCTCCTTTCTCTTCCCTCTCCCTTGGCTGCCCTATGCTATAATTGAAGGCTCCCAAGGGGTATTTATAGACCCCTTAGGTCGGTGGAAGTGGGCCCCACAAGCCTATCAAATTACTTTTATGCCCCCATTCCTTTTTACCATTACTTTCCTTGCACAATCGCAATAAAATGCCAATATCTAGAGCTACAAAACTCAGAATGATTTCATTCAAAAAGGGTTTTAAAGCTAACTTAATGAGCTAAAAGTTTTATGTTTTTGAGTTGGTCTGATTCTGCTTGTGGAAGGTCCCAAACTGGCCTGAAATATGGGTTATTAGCATAAAATCTCTCATTAGACCTTTGCTCTATTTTTGGGCTATAACTTGAGTTACACAACTCAAATCAAATATCATTCAATGGGTTTGTAAAGCTATTTCAAGGGCTCACAACTTTTCTATTTGGACCTACACCTAATTTTGACCAGAGAGAGGCTGAATCTAGTCTAACAATGAGTCAAAGTTATCACTCGTGCTAGAGTGATTAGATTGGATTGATTCCAAAACCTATGCTTTAATAACTTAAAAATTCACAATTTTGATGTTTTGACCCCAGCCTAATTTAGATTGGAAACTACCTAAAATTGCCCAGATAGGGTGTAATAACCTAAACCGATTTCGATTTTTGTTTTATATAATTTTGAATAATTGGTTGCATTTTAAATTTATTTAGAAGGAATTTGAGGGGTTTAAGGTTAAGGAAGCATATATGAAAGTTTGGAAATAAGTTGAGTTTTTGTAGAAATTTTTTTTTTTACTATAGCGTTACTGTAGTAGCGTGCCGGAGCACATTGTACATTGGTTTTTGGGCACCGTAGCGCCCCAAGCGCGTTATAGCGCAATGGTTACTGGAATTAGTGTGCCGTAATACGCTAGACCACGCCGTAGCACCGGGTCACGATTTTTAGCATTTTTCTTAAAAAATTAGGATTTTTAACCCCTCCAAGGACCCCTAAATTCTCTTGAACTCCTAAAAACTATAAAATAAGATATCCTAGGGTACCCAAAATTCATTCAAAAATTCATTGAGATTAAAAATGAGGATAATTTAAGGAAGGGCATAATGGTCTTTGTGGCTTAGAGACCCATTGTTTTAAAACTTGGGAGAGCCTTTCTAGGGCTCATTTTCATAGGTTTTAGAGAGAGAAATAGAAGGGAAGAGGAAAACAAAGGAAAAGGAGAAAATGTATGTGAAATGGCCAGATCTCAAACCCTTTTTAGATTTTCTTCAATATTTTTATATGTTTAGCTTCTCCTTTTCATTCTATACCTTTTAATCGGTTTAAAATCTTTGTTTGGAGTTGATTTGCGTGCTGTAGAGAGGGAGGCGAATGGATCTAAGCCATAGGAAGAAAATGTATGATTTATGTTAGTTTTGCTTAAAATACCTATAGATCTTGCTTCTACTCCCTATTTTCTAGCTTTTAATCGGTTTAGATTTTTCGTTTGATGGTGTTTATATGTTGTAGAGAGAGAAAGGTGGGTTTAACCTTACCCATAAGAAATATTGCATGATTTTGGTAGATTTAACTAAAATAAGTTTATATTTTGCTATGTTTGGGTGAATCTATGTTAACGGTAGATCTTGTGAATATTAATCTTGTCTTTATAGTTGGAAATAGAGCAAGAGGGTAAAGGGGGATGATGTTAAAGTAAAGAGAGAAGTAAAGGTATGTTTGGCTTGAACTCAAAGGTTGAAAGAGAAGTAAGGGCATGTTTGGTTTGAACCTAAAAGTTAAGAAAGAGAGTAAGGGCTTGTATTCATATAATATAAGGCACAGGCATGCATTTGCATTTTGCACTTAGGGTGTTATTCTTACACATGTATTTATTCCATCTATAGGGAAAGAAAACTGAGCTAAGTTAGACCATGAACCAATAGCTTCAAGACTACATCCTTAGGCTTCCTACTCAAGGTGAGTGGCATCTCTCTAATCCTAATCATTTTTCCCAAATATGTTTTATAACCAATTATTGCTTATTTTCAAGCCCACATTTATGTGATATTCACAATAAAAAACAATCTAGTTTTATTCTGAATTTCAATGTATATATGTGAATTTCATGATCTTTTATGAGTTTATGATATTTTGGTGTTTTGGCACCCAGATTATGATGTCGGGCAGCCATATGGGGTAGGTGGCAGTTCTACTTGCATGACATGATACTTATATGACTATTTCTCCTATAGAAGGGGACCAGAGGCGTAGACTATGTTAGTTTGGTCGAGGGATTTGCAGCAACTCTCAGAGCATACTATGCAGTGTAGTAGCGCTCGATACGTTTGTGTTTTGCCCTAGTAAGGGCCAAGATTTTGTATTATACTTTCACTACTCTCAAACACATTATTTTTGGTTGTGCACATTTGACCAAACCACGCACATGAATATGCACTTTGATGATGTTCTATACTCTTTATGACTTTCAATGATTCTCTATGATGCCTTTATGATCTATGCTTATGCTCTCTTATGTACTATGACTTGGCACCATGACAAAACTTAGTTTCTACATTTCTGGTTATTGTTATACATCTTGTTATAGAACTCCTTTAGATTGAATCTATGAATGTAATAGTAACAAATCCTGATTGTTTCCATTAAGATTAGTTATATGACATTCATTAGGATGTTTGTCTCACTCCCACTATTTTTTCCCCCTGTAGATGTTGAGATAGTTATTTAGAACTTTTGTACTCGGATTGTATATGATTTTGTTCACTTCTTAGCACCAAGTTGGACCAAGCTGCAAGAATTGTTTTGTTTGTATTTTGTAGACTTGAGTTGTGTATGTTAGGGAGACTATTTTATTTTTGGGACAATTGTAAATAAGTTTATAATATTTTGAGATCTTATGGATGATTTATAGCTACTAAAGTATTATGTGATGATTCTTGAGCATGACATGGTTACTAGATGATTATTAGGTGTTTGTTAGAAATGTTGTTATAGGATGGATTATGTATAAGTCACGTGTAGGATGAGTTGTTGCAAGTTGTATATATTTTTGTGAATTGTGTATATAAGTAGGTACTCAGACACAGGGCTCCTAAGGCCAACTCAAAGGGGTTATAGTAGCCGGTATGTTACTGGATTTTACCCTGTAGTGTGTTGGTTATTGCCTTACTGTCACGC
This sequence comes from Thlaspi arvense, assembly GCA_911865555.2. Lineage (NCBI taxonomy): Eukaryota > Viridiplantae > Streptophyta > Magnoliopsida > Brassicales > Brassicaceae > Thlaspi > Thlaspi arvense. The sequence goes on along the minus strand of CAJVSB020000004.1, from coordinate 2,266 downwards.
CTCTTAAGGTTAGAAAGGATGGGGTGTGACATAGGGGATCATAAACTTTAACCCAGACTCGAAAGATTCTTATGGCAGTAGGACACTTACGTAATAATGCTTATTATTTCTCCTATTCATCCTTTATCTAATTTCTCCCATCTAGCCCCTTATTTATCTTTTGATAATAATGAATGATAATTTGCAACCCAAGTTCAAGTTGGGATGTTACATCCCCAAACCCTTGGACCAACTTGGTCTAACAAATCTCATCCTCCTAAACCTAGAATTGGTCCAACTTCAAAAATCTGAGTTGATTTGACCACTGAACTGGCTGGTCAAACATTGAATCGTTTCTAGACCAATTCAAGCAACAAAAACCTTGATTTCCCCTTGGATAGCCTATCTTAGCTTTGGCTATATCATTCCTAATTAATCCTTATCCAGTTTTACCCTATCCCCTAGGATAACATATCCCTGATTCACTATTGGGTCAACCTTGGGTTGACCCATAGTTTGACCACTGGGCTCAGTTAACTTATTGAGTTGACTTAGCCCAGCCCACTCCACCTGGGCTGCCCCTCGGCCCAGGCTCGCTAGTCCACTGGTCAGGCCCATTCACTGGCCCTAAGGCTCGACCCAACCCAGCCGGGTCGGTCCCCATACCGTTCGGCCCTCCCCGAGGCTGAGTCCATCTGGGACTAGGCCTGAATTAGCTTAGTCCAGGCTAGGGCCCATCGAGCCCAGGCCTAACCCGCATGAGCCTGGATCTCCATTCGGGTTCATCCTTGTCACTTGGTTGCAGACTTGGTTCATCTAATCAGGTATGCAATTGACTCGGAACACAAAACAACCCCAAAAAACTTAGTTTTGGAAGCTTACTTGAATCGATTTGCACCCTAAAGCTATGAATCCAACCTAGGTGAACCAGATGATGGTGTTTGATCGAAGAAAAATTGATTAAAATAAGCTAGAAGTCCCAGAAAAGCCTTAGCGAACGTGATGCTTTGCCGGCCAGAAAACCTTCAATTTCCATAAGTTTCTCTCTTTATCTCTCAAAATTGCTTGAGGGCAATGGTAGATTGCCCAAACTAGCACTCAAACAATAAATTTGAAGGCCAAAAATCTACCAAAATGATTAAGGTATGGCCTACACAGTGTTTGGTCTACCGTTGGACTGAACCTACAAGCTATTTATAGATCAGTCCCCCCTCTTTCTTGTCTTCTCAGTTCATACCTTTTTTTTTAAATTAAGCAATTAAGTCCTTCAAAATTTCTATTTGACCCCCAAAACTTTTATTTCAGTCAATCAAGCCCCTAATCTCATTAATTTACCAAAAATTTAAAATTAAGTAAAAATTTGGGTCATAAACAAATGGCTAATCGATCTTAAAATAGGAGAACTCAAAAGTTGTGCAAAGGTCCCCCACTTATACAACATAACTTTTTTGCTTCTCTTGGTGCAAATGCATTAGTCTCTTTGTCAAATCTTAAAATTTGCAGTTAATTTTTGTTTAGGTTGTTGTGAATATTCCTTTAAGCTATTTTTTTTCAAGTTTATTAACAAAATTCTAGACATTGTTCATCATTGTGGGGACTGTGCATGTACTTGTTTAAAAATATTAGATTCTTGAAAAGATGGAAATTTCTATTTAGAAGTTTGTTTAATTTCTAATAGTAGTTAGGACATTGTCGTTTCCTGTTGTACTTTTCGACATATTATCAGCAAGTTTTTATTTCACTATCCTCTTTAGAGCATTGCATTGTAAGGAAATACTATTTTGATTTTTCGTTGTTAGCATTTAGTTAATTCAATTTGCACCCGTTTGAATTGAAAGTCCTTTTAGTTGAGGCACAATGATCTTTTAGTGCTTCCTACTTGTACTAGAGGCAGTTAACCTGAATTCATTTTTATCATTGCCAGTATATATATTATTTTGAAGGATCTGGCATGCTCATATTACATTTTGTTAGGAATGATTTTTTGCAATCACCAAAATTGCACGAACTGTAAGTTTAACAACTATAGCGAAGACGAATTCTTGGCGGAAAAGGATTAGAATAAAAGATAAAGGAGAAGGCTGACTGGTAGTTATAGCTCAACACTTCAAACTTGGGCCAGAAAGTTATCCCAAATATCAGAGAGAGGTAGGTTGTAGTCATAGTGAATAAATTACAGGCCAAAAACTTTTTTTAAAGACCACTTATCATTGTTGTATTCGAATAACTTGAGGGAAATTCACATAGTGGACTTTTAAAACTTTTTCACAATCATATTGCAATATAA